>OU612044.1:12627450-12735999 GCA_914767935.1 Coremacera marginata | reverse complement strand
AAAGATTTATATCTTTATATCTTTATATCTTATATCTTTATATCTTTATATCTTTATATCTTTACTATCTTTATATCTTTATTTCTTCTATATCTTTATATCTTTATATCTTTATATCTTTATATCTTTATATCTTTATATCTTTATATCTTTATTCTTTTATATTTATATCTTTCTTTACTTTATATCTTTATATCTAATTTATATCTTTTCTTATATTATTCTTTATATCTTTATATCTTTATATCTTTATTCTTTATATCTTATATCTTTATATCTTTATATCTTTATATCTTTATATCTTTATATCTTTATATCTTTATATCTTTATATCTTTATCTTATATCTTTATATCTTTATATCTTTATATCTTTATATCTTTATATCTTTATATCTTTATATCTTTATATCTTTATATCTTTATATCTTTTATATCTTTTATATCTTTTATATCTTTATTATCTTTATATCTTTATATCTTTATATCTTTATATCTTTATATCTTTATATCTTTATATCTTTATACTCTTTATATCTTTATATCTTTATATCTTTATATCTTTATATCTTTATATCTTTATATCTTTATATCTTTATATCTTATTTATATCTTTATATCTTTATATCTTTATATTTATATCTTTATATCTTTATATCTTTATATCTTATCTTTATATCTTTATATCTTTATATCTTTATATCTTTATATCTTTATATCTTTATATCTTTATATCTTTATATCTTTATATCTTTATATCTTTATTATCTTTATATCTTTATATCTTTATATCTTTATATCTTTATATCTTTATATCTTTATATCTTTATATCTTTATATCTTATATCTTTATATCTTTATATCTTTATATCTTTATATCTTTATATCTTTATATCTTTATATCTTTATATCTTTTATATCTTTATATCTTTATATCTTTATATCTTTATATCTTTATATCTTTATATCTTTATATCTTTATATCTTTATATCTTTATATCTTTATATCTTTATATCTTTATATCTTTATATCTTTATATCTTTATATCTTTATATCTTTATATCTTTATATCTTATATCTTTATATCTTTATATCTTTATATCTTTATATCTTTATATCTTTATATCTTTATATCTTTATATCTTTATATCTTTATATCTTTATATCTTTATATCTTTATATCTTTATATCTTTATATCTTTATATCTTTATATCTTTATATCTTTATATCTTTATATCTTTATATCTTTATATCTTTATATCTTTATATCTTTATATCTTTATATCTTTATATCTTTATATCTTTATATCTTTATATCTTTATATCTTTATATCTTTAGTATCTTTATATCTTTATATCTTTATATCTTTATATCTTTATATCTTTATATCTTTATATCTTTATATCTTTATATCTTTATATCTTTATATCTTTATATCTTTATATCTTTATATCTTTATATCTTTATATCTTTATATCTTTATATCTTTATATCTTTATATCTTTATTATATCTTTATATCTTTATATCTTTATATCTTTATATCTTTATATCTTTATATCTTTATATCTTTATATCTTTATATCTTTATATCTTTATATCTTTATATCTTTATATCTTTATATCTTTATATCTTTATATCTTTATATCTTTATATCTTTATATCTTTATATCTTTATATCTTTATATCTTTATATCTTTATATCTTTATATCTTTATATCTTTATATCTTTATATCTTTAATCTTTATATCTTTATATCTTTATATCTTATATCTTTATATCTTTATATCTTTATATCTTTATATCTTTATATCTTTATATCTTTATATCTTTATATCTTTATATCTTTATATCTTTATATCTTTATATCTTTATATCTTTATATCTTTATATCTTTATATCTTTATATCTTTATATCTTTATATCTTTATATCTTTATATCTTTATATCTTTATATCTTTATATCTTATATCTTTATATCTTTATATCTTTTATATCTTTATATCTTTATATCTTTATATCTTTATATCTTTATATCTTTATATCTTTATATCTTTATATCTTTATATCTTTATATCTTTATATCTTTATATCTTTATATCTTTATATCTTTATATCTTTATATCTTTATATCTTTATATCTTTATATCTTTATATCTTTATATCTTTATATCTTTATATCTTTATATCTTTATATCTTTATATCTTTATATCTTTATATCTTTATATCTTTATATCTTTATATCTTTATATCTTTATATCTTTATATCTTTATATCTTTATATCTTTATATCTTTATATCTTTATATCTTTATATCTTTATATCTTTATATCTTTATATCTTTATATCTTTATATCTTTATATCTTTATATCTTTATATCTTTATATCTTTATATCTTTATATCTTTATATCTTTATATCTTTATATCTTTATATCTTTATATCTTTATATCTTTATATCTTTATATCTTTATATCTTTATATCTTTATATCTTTATATCTTTATATCTTTATATCTTTATATCTTTATATCTTTATATCTTTATATCTTTATATCTTTATATCTTTATATCTTTATATCTTTATATCTTTATATCTTTATATCTTTATATCTTATATCTTTATATCTTTATATCTTTATATCTTTATATCGTTATATCTTTATATCTTTATATCTTTATATCTTTATATCTTTATATCTTTATATCTTTATATCTTTATATCTTTATATCTTTATATCTTTATATCTTTATATCTTTATATCTTTATATCTTTATATCTTTATATCTTTATATCTTTATATCTTTATATCTTTATATCTTTATATCTTTATATCTTTATACCTTACATCTTTAACCAGAAAATATTTTCTGATTTGCTGAAACTACTAAAAATTAACTACATTATCCGCTGGTCAAAGATATTCAGAGTTGTACAGTTTAGCCCTGAAAGTATTTTACTTAACAGAAACAAGTACAATAGCTTGAATTAGTTTTTTCTGTTAAAATTTAAATTTTATTCGAGACACAAGCCTTTATGAACTAAAACAGTTTCAAGAGCTTAACATAATTGTATTTAATATTAACAATGATAACTTCAAATTCAAAGATGCTACTGTATTCAAACAGTAGAATGTTAGTTTTTACATAAATTTGAATCCCAGCAAAATTTTTAATACAAATTATGTATTGCTAGCGACACTGCTTCTAAAAGACATTCCAAAGATTCAATTGTGCACGTAGCCTTCTCGAAAAGTATATTCGAAAGGCAATCTCCTGAATTTCTTCTTTTGAAAAATATCTTGAATCACTTCCGGAAAAAACTAAGTAAAGCATTCCTCCCAATGACATACATATGTAAAAAAAGAATGCCTTTTGCGTATGAAAGTGAAAACTTTATCATCTTTTGGAAAAACTTTTTTTTTGGGTTACTGCTTAATATTACTCTTGATAATTCCCCATATAAAAACTGAGAAATTCCACCACTTTGACGAACCATTTGAGACGTTAAGTTTTGGAAGTGAATTTATTTTTTCGTAATTATAACCCATTCAAAGTTATTTCTAAACAAAGGAGGTTTCTAATATATCACATTTTTTGTATGTATTGTGGCCAATACTGCGTTATGTCATCTGCATATGCCACGTATCACAACTTTGCCCGAAGAAGGAAAAGGGGCGCAATATTTATAGGGTTGGGCTTCCGACAATAGTGCATGCAGCGAAATATCAAGAAAACTTGGACGCAGTTGATATCAGCCGCTTTGAAAGCCCTAGATTCTGTTGAAACACCATCTTTAACAGTCCTCAGCTGCCACAGATATCTAAATGAGATGGCAAAGCAGCTCAAAATCTTTCTATGCTGGATTTCTAAAGATAGGGGCTTACCAGGAAACTGCAAACCAGATCAAATCGCTCGCACGTTTAACACCAAACAACTTTCGACGGACAAGAAAAGTTGTGGTATACCTCTCACCACTGGCAAACTACTCACAAACGAACTATCTCTAAAAATAGATTACAGATATTTAAAACAGCTTAAATAGAGAGAACTCCTGGTATCACAATGTGCCTTATACACAGGACTTAGTGGGTGTCATAAGAGAAATCTGCTTCAACCTACCCTAATCTAATAAACAGGATTGGAGTATTAAGTTGACTTTTTACCATACCTGTTTTATACAAAATATAACATCTTTTAAACGTGTAAATTAAATAAAATAGTAAGTATGGGTTATAAATATGAATAGCGCCGTACTTTGATTTCAATAAAATGAAAATATTTCGGATATCTATAATATAACAAAATTTTCTTATAAAACTCCGAACTGGCTTTTCACTTATTTAGCTCATTTTCGAATCGATTAAGGTTAAGTTGACTGCTAAAATTGGACACAAAAAAAAAAAAAACATTAAAATCTAATAAGTTTTGATGTAACTGAACATGCATTATATTAAATAGCGGTAATTTAAGAAATTGCTTTTTTATTAAGTGTGCATATATATTGTGTCCTTCAACAACATTTGGCATATTTTTTCTATATCGCTGCAGTCAACTCTTCTAATTCATGTTATTTAAGCTGTAAGTGTGCCCAGGAAACTCCTTTAAACTGCACCCAAATCGAATTTAATGCTTAAATGTCCGCCCACCTGTACTTTTCTCTAAAAGCATTTGCCACGCGATGCCATTTTTATTTAAGACAATTTGTGCTGGCATCTTTTGACCCATTTGAGCATATGCAATATGTGAGTACAAAGTGAGTGAGTCAAAGGAAATGTAAGAAAATGTTTTCTCGTGCTGTGCTGATGCGATGGCGTGCAATGGGTAATTCATGCAATGTTTTGATGAAAACGCAAAAATTATTCATATGACATGAGGAGGCAAAGATTTTTTCGTATTTTTCTTTTTTTTCTTGTTTTTCATTATTATTATTCTATGCTTTCGCTCTTAAGTAAGAATAAGAGACAGAGCAAATGCATTAGGGAAATTAAAGCATTTGCAGGTCATACAGGAAGCCGCCATTATTATGGTTGATATTAGAAAATGATGGCAATTATTTGCAAGGACTTACTTGGTTAAGTTAAAGGGTTCGTCTTATGTATGAGCAACATACTGTAGTGAGTTGTATGGAGTTAACGATATGGACGCACCTTTCAATTAGTGTAAAAATATGGCCCAAATTAAGCAACTATTTTGTTTTAAATTTTAATAAATTCCCAGCAGAAAACTCGCTCGGGCCTCCAATAGTCAGACTGGAATTCAGTATTGAATATCTAAACATAACCATGCCTACATTATTCAGTTCCAATTTCAAGGCTGAAATTAAAATATATTTCAGGCTTCCTTTTTACACACATGAATTCTAACCTGAAATTAAACAAAACAAAAATTATTCCTCTTTTATTTCAGGCCAGATTTCATATCTGAATTTAAAATAAAAATTGATATTCAGACCAGTAATCATAGATGAACATTTAAAAAAAGTTATACCAAATTTCAGGTCTGAGGAGGCAGACACTCGTATGAACAAATCAGGGCTGTTTTCAAGGAAAGGTCAGGCCTCGGTCATGCCTGTCAAGCCTGAATTCTTGCCTGATCAGGCATGACATTTTCTCCTGGGTTGGGAAAGGTCATACTAATATGATCCAATGTGTTATGGGAAAATGTAGTATGTCAAAAAGAACATGAAGGAAAAGCCAACCCAGATATGTACGAAATCGATGAAAGATATCAACATGGCCAAGTGAAACAATCAATAGAAAATTTCAATTGATGATTATTGCAAAAACAATTTTATCCAATTATTTGCCGACTTGGACTGCAATATTATACTGCCAAGCAGGCTCATAGGCTGAATTTTCAATTGAGGGCAGTGGGGGAACTTCCGACCAAAGTGAAAACTCAAAGATATGAAATAACATAGCTGTAATGAATTTCCGAATTAGCTAGAGTCGACAAATTAGACGCGTTCTACTTTTTTAACTATTACCAATAAACATTGTGGCTAGGGGTGATTCGATAACGAATTGTTTTTTTTAAAGTTTTCGAATAGTATCATACCGACTTCATCAGAGGTTGGCTTGATGATTAAAGAAAGAACCGATTAAAATAATGACTTTCTTAAACTCCATTTAAGATGTTTTGAAACAAAAAAAAAAAAAAAAACAATTTTTTCCGACTTTTCAATATACAAATTTTTTTAAAAAAAAAGAATTTTTTACTAACTTTCTACTCTTAATACGTCATTTAAGCGAATATTTTTGATTTTTAAATTTTATGTTTTTTTTTTTTGAATTTTAAGTGAAAAAAGACTTAAATATAAATTTTCATAAAATTTTATATGAAAAAATTTTGTGAAATATTTTCTTCTGTTATGTTATTTCGTGCGTATTCTTCATATAAATAATTTCCACTTATAATTTGTTCAAGATTTTCATATGAATAAGTTCTCGTTAACAAATTGCTTTTTGTTGTTTTGGCGACTCGTTAACAAATTGTTTTTAATATTTTTATATTTTGCTTTTTATAGCTTTTGGCGACTCGTTAACGAATTGCTTTTTTCGGTTTTGACGAATGTATAACGAAGCCGAAAAAAAGTTGGTCAAAAAATGAAAAAAAAAAATTATTTCAAACTTTTGAAAAGCCAAGTCTTTAAAAAAATTACCTAAATAACAAAAAAAAAACCACAAAAAAATTAATTTTTTTTTTATCAAGTTGGGGTTTGAACCCATGTCCGCGAATGCTGGTTTTTATTAACAAGCAAATTAAGCATCATATATTCAGCATCTGAAATAACTGAGTGGGTAAGGTGCCGGACTAGCATTCAGTTAGACGTGGTTTCGATTCTTGACGTGGTAAGCTTGAAATTAGTTTTTATTTTTTTTTTTATATTTTATTTCTTATTTTTTATATGATTTATATGATTCGTTATCGAATTGCTTCTTTTAGCTTTGGAAACTCGTTAACGAATTGCTTGTAATAGTTTTGGCGACTCGTTAACGAATTGCTTTTTTCGGTTTTGACGATTCATTAACGAAAGAGGAATTTCTCCCGCTCACGATATCAATGAATCGCTACTAATAATTGCTAATGAATGAAATGTACGAGAAAACGATTCGTAAACGATAACATTAGTGAATCATTTTGTTTATTGGGATTTTATCAATTTATGCGTTACTAAATGTATAAACTACTATTTTTTATTGTATATATATATATAATACATTTGAACATAACTACTTCGGTTGGGTTATCATCCGAATCAATAATCGGTAACCGGATTGGTAATCGCTTCTGTAATCGGTTGGTAATTTTTTTGTTATCAGTAATCGGTTGACAATCGCTTCGGTAATTGGTAATCGGTTCGTAATCGCTTTAGTAATCGGTAATGGGTCAGTAATAGCTTCGGTAATCGGTTGGTAGTTGCTGCGGTAATTGGTAATCGGTTGGTAATCTTTTTGGTAATCGCTTGGTAATTGGTTGGTTATCAGTAATCGGCTGGTAATCGCTTCGGAAATTGGTAGTCGGTTCGTAATCGCTACGTTAATCGGTAATGGGTTAGTAAAAGCTTCGGTAATCGGCTGGTTATCGCTTGGGTAATCAGTTGATAATCTCTTCGGTAATCGGAATCAACTGATCCGAAGAACTGACAACTGGGAATAGCTTCGGTAATTGGTAATCGGTTCGTAATTACTTCGGTAAACGGTAATCCGTTGGTAATTGCTTCAGTAATCGGTTGGTAGTTGCTTCGGTAATTGGTAATTGGTTGGTAAACACTTTGGTAATTGGTTGGCAATCGCTTCGGTAATCGCTTCGGTAATCGTTTTGGTAATTGGGAATTGGTAGGGTAATCGGTAATTGGATCGATAATCGCTTGGTAATCGGTTGATAATAATATAAGTGTTAAAAAATAATAAGTGTTTCGTAATTTGTGTGTATAATCCACATAAATCATTTGCTTTAGATAAATTTTTTACAATTCTTTCTAATTATGTTATTTCTTACGAACACATCATAATGTGTGGCGACTTCAACCTTGATTTACTCTTGAGCGACGCTCGCTCAAGTTCTTTTTTTAATCAAATTAGCATATGCGGCTTGAGTCTTATAAACAAATGGCCAACACGATTTGCGCCCAATAGCAGGCCAAGTCTCCTTGACTTGCTTTGTGTGGCTGATGAAAATTCAATCTCGCATTTTGACCAACTTTCCTTAGCAGGGGTATCAGATCATGATATGTTGTTCACTTCATACAATATCAATTTCAGTAAAACGCCTTACGAAACGTGTTTGTTTTATCGTGATTTCAAGTCAATTAATACCGAGGGGCTATTCAATGAGGCTGGATCTCTGCATTGGAGGGACTGTTGGTATTGTCACAATATAGCAGATAAACTTGACCATTTTACTAAACAAATTAGTTATTTGTATGAGAAATACGTACCTGTGAAAAAACTTTTGGTAAAAAACTCGAAGCAGCCATGGTTTCGACCCAAGTTGAAAATGCGATTAAAACTCGTAATAGATTATATAGCAAGTGGAAAAGAAGTCCCACAGATGCTAGTTGGAATGCCTATAGAATATCTAGAAATAATGTTACACGAGTATTACGACAATCAAAACAAGACTTTTACAAAAACAAACTTAACGTGAATTTGCCCGAAAAGACTTTATGGAAAAATTTAGAATCAATTGGTGTTAAGAAACGAATTTCTGAGTGCAATGTTGACCCTGAAGTTCTTAATGAGTTCTTTTTAAAATCAAATGTGTTTAACGACAGTAGTTCATTTTCAATTAATCATCGGCTCGTGCATCAATTCAAAAAACAATTTTACTTTGAAGCTGTTTCAGAAGAAACCATTATACACTCAATCCTGTCTATAAATTCAAACGCAGTGGGATATGACAATGTTGATTTAAAATTTGTGAAGCTCATTCTTCCTTTCATAGTTCCAACACTGACGCACATATTTAATTACGCCATCACATCTTCAACTTTTCCATATCAATGGAAGATTGCAAATGTGATTCCCATTGCGAAGAAAAACAGTCGCAGTGTATCTGAAGATTTTCGTCCCATAAGTATTCTTCCCGCTCTATCTAAATCTTTTGAAAAAATTCTTTCGGCACAAATTGTTGATCATTTGAATATTAATAATTTACTAACCGAAAATCAATCTGGCTACAAAAAGGGTCATAGTTGCACGACAGCGATACTCAAAATAATTGAAGATATTAGGCCCGCTTTCGATAATGACAAGTTAACTATCTTAGCTCTTCTGGACTTTTCTAAAGCATTTGATACTGTGAATCATAATGTTCTTTTGCAAAAACTACAGTATTATTTTGGATTCAGTACATGCGCGCTGAAGTTGATGCGAACTTATCTTGATGGTCGATCACAGAGAGTAGTTAATAAAAACCGTTTTTCAGAATTAAGAAGTACGTTCTAGGGAGTCCCACAGGGATCTATCTTAGGTCCTATTCTCTTTAGCATTTTTGTGAATGATATTGTACATTGTTACCAAAACACATCGATACATCTTTATGCGGACGATGCGCAAATATATATCTCTAGACAAATAGGACTGTCTGAGGATTTGATTTGTAGAAACAATGAAGACTTAAACGCAATACAAACATGGGCAGCTGAAAATTTTTTAAATCTTAATGCATCTAAGACTCAAGCACTGGCCATTTCGCGTCAATGCTATAGTATTGAAAATCTGCCGCCCTTAGTTATGGCAGGAGTGAATATTTCGTTCGTCTCTCATGTCACAAGCCTGGGATATAAAATTAACAATAATTTAAATTGTGTTGATCATATAAACTTGACAATTTCTAAAATATATGCTGTACTAAGAAAATTATGGCACACAATCGATTTCATACCGCAGGAAACTAAGTTGAAACTGGTGCGCTCTCTCGTGATTCCCCACATTTCATATGGAGAATTAGTTTATGGTAACATCGATGCGGCTTCAAAAAGAAAGTTACAATTAGCTATAAATAACTGTGCACGGTATGTCTTTAATAAAAGAAAATTTGAACACATATCTGAGCTTTCTCAAAAAATTTTGAACTTTAATCTTTCCACCTACATAAATATACGCAATATCCTCTTTCTGCACAAACTCATTAATACACGCTGTCCCGAATATTTGTATAGAAATTTACGTTTCGCGCTTTCTAATCGTACACTTAATCTGATAGTTCCTGAATTCAAATCTGTTGCATCGTCAAGAATGTTTTTTGTTAATGCTGTTAAATTGTGGAATATGTTACCGATGTCTATCAAATTTGAGAAAAATGAAGTACGTTTTAAAATGGCTATTTTACATTTGTTTAAGTAATTTCTGTTGTCAATTTTGTTTCATTTAATGTAGTTTGTTTTGGGGGTAAAAAACTAATTTAGCATTTAAGATTACCATTGTTTTTATTACATTATAAAACGCTGATGTATTATAAGAGACTAATTGTCTCACACGTACAATTGTATTTTCAAATAAAATAAATAAATAAATAAATAAATAAATAAATAATTGCTTCGGTAATTGGTAATCGTTTCGTTATCGCTTCGGTAATTGGAAATGGGTTAGTAATAGCTTTGGTAGACGGTAATGGGTTGGTCATTGCTTAAGTAATCGATTCGTAGTTGCTTCGGTAACTGGTAATTGGTTGGTAATCACTTTGTTAATCGGTTGGCAATGGCCTCGGTAATCGTTTCGCTAATCGGTAATTGGTTCGATAATCACTTGGTAGTCGCTTAGGTAATCGGTTGATAATTGCTTCGGTAATTGGTAATCGGTTCGTTATCACTTTGGTAATTGGCAATGGGTTAGTACCAGTACAGTAATCGGTAATTGGTGCCGTAATCGGTTGGGTATCGCTTCAATAATCGGTGATTGGTTCGTTAATCGCTTGGTAATCGCTTTGGTAATCAGTTGATAATTGCTTCGGCAATTGGTAATCGGTTCGTAATCGCTTCGGCAATCAGTAATGGGCTAGTAATAGCTTCGTTAATCGGTTATTAATCACTTCGGTAATCAGCGGGTTATCGCTTGGTTAATCGGTTGGCAATCACATCGGTAATTGGCTGATAATCGCTTCGTTAATTGGTAGTCGGTTGGCAATCGCGTCGGTAATTGGTTGGTAATGGCTTTGGTAATTGATTTGGCAATTGCGTGGTAATCGCTTCGGTAATCGGTTTATAATCGCTTCGGTAATCTGTAATTAGTTCGATAATCGGCCTGGTAATAAGTTCAGTAATCGCTTCGGTCTTTGGCTTGGTCGATGCTAGGTAATCTCTAAAAAGGAATGCTGTGCAGCAATATTTTTTGTTATGCTAACAGCGTGATGAAATCGTCAATCTATAGTTTTGCTCTCTACCAAAAAATGCTCAAAGCGCCTAAAGAAGTTTTTACTTCAAAAATCTATAAATATCAGTTAAAAACGGAAAACAAGAATATAGGAATTTACCTAGCAAAATCGCTTATTTTTAAAATTATTTTTACATGACTTCTTTTTCCAATAACCATAAGAGAGATCCTTAGCAGTGATATTTCTGAGCTTCTTTACAAAAGCTATTATATCAACATGTCTACGATACCATTGAAGTTAACTGAAGAAGTTAACTTTCTAGTGGCAAATTCTAAAGAAACCCACAAATATTTGTAAATTGAGTTCATATGTTGGTAGAGATGGCATGAAATTTATATTTTCATCTCTATTTCATGCTCCATTTTTATCCTTGAATAAAAACGATCAATTATTTCTTTGAAGCTCAGTGACATAAATCATTTTCCGCTCTTTTATAATTTGTCAAAAAAGGGTGAATGTTTCATGCCATTTGGGTACCGTGATATTTTATGAACTTCGCATTTAATCGTATTTATGGCTTATTTTCAAAACGTGGAGTACAAAAACGATAAATAATACGAAACAGTTTGCAATGAATGAGCTGCTTTGAATACAAACAGCTAATTAAAATAATGTTAAATATAATGTTTAATTTTAATATCAGTGCTAAGTGCCACGTGATGAGTTTGGTTAAAATTTCAATATAGCATTAAAAAGGTGAACAGCCGCTTAACTTAAAACAATATCAATTTACAGCGATTGCCTTCAAAATGGCAACCCCAGCAACTTAAAGCGCTGTTAATTGATAGCTGTCAACTAACTCGTGGCACAGGTGACACCATGGGAGAAAGTAGTAAAGGTGCCATGCTAGCAATAACAATTGAGTCGCGCTGGGAATGCATAAAGCAGCGTATACCGTGAAGCTATTAAAGAAATTTAGGCCTTTCTCTACGTCACAAGGGGTTAGATGGGAAAATCTTAGAAGCCCAAGCAAAAATTAACCCCAAAAAAAAACCGGCAGCAACAAAAACCAACTGAGCAGAAAATAAAATACTTAAGAAATCAGCACGTTTTTGATGACTAAAATGGAAAAACCAGGTCAAGGGCTTGAGCCAGAAACAATAAAAATCTTGCCTTACTTTTTTTTTAAGATTGTATTCGTTATTAACTTGTTTTGTGTGTTAGTTTTTTTTTGCCTCAGTATTGAGCCTACGCGTTATGTTTACAACGTGTGTGTAACTTTTGCTTAAATGAGTTAACGGGAGTAACAGAGTTATTGCTGCTTCCTCTTCGGCAGACTACTCTCAGTTAAATATTGGCCAAAACAAAAACAGGTTAGCTTTAATTGCTAACGCAGTTAAAAATGCTGAAATGCTTTTTTTTTACACTTCACACTTTTTCCTTCCTTCGCTTTTAGACTTCAGATGGTTTGATTCAAATTTAGATGCTTGAAAGCTTGAAAGGCTCGTAGTCAAGGGGTAATTTATGGGGCTCAAACACTTCCCATAAGGTTCAGAAAGTATTGTAATGGCGGTTTGCGTTACAAAGCTTCGCTAGCCGTAATATCACACCAGCCTACATATTTACAACAAACAATGTGAAACAACAACAACAACATCAAGAAAACTAACCACTACAACCAGGAAGCAACAACTACTACCAAGCATATATATTGCCTACACCTAAGTGTGATACAGCAGCAGCCTCAACTGCCAGTGACACATGCAAATTACATTCGCCTACGCGGAGCGCTTAAAATTCACAAAAAGTTATTGTTGAAGTTTACTTAAGTGCAATAGGTTTGGCACACTAAGGTGGTCGATCGATTAGAAGGCACTGTGTCTATGATTGTCCTTGGTCATATAAGGCGTAGTGTCTGATCAACTAACTTGGCAACGAGTTTATTTTTGGCAACGAACTACCGAAAAGAGGATCGTTTGATACATCGTAGTTAGTCGCAGTTTTAGTTTTTATTATTATTTTTAGTCGGATTCGTAACGTCGGCTTTGGTCGGTCGAACATCCGAGCCTAATTCTATTTTACTATTTGTAGTCGGGTTCTTAACGTCGGCTTCAGTCTGTCGAACATTTGAATCTAACTTGTAGTCGGATTCCTAACGTCAGTTTCGGTCGGTCGAATGGTCCGAACCTAATCGTATTTTATTGTTTGTAGTCGGAATCCTAACGTCGGCTTCGGTCAGTCGAACATTCGAACCTAACTTGTAGTCGGATTCCTAACGTCGGCTTCGGCCGGTCGAACATCCGAGTCTAATCGCATATTACTATTTTTAGTCGAATCCCTAATGTATTTAGGTATTAAGATATTTTCCTGTAAGCCGAAGTACGTAGTCAAGCCCTGCCCAAGCGTACTCCTCTTCGTTTTCTAAACATCGAATATACCCGAACGCTACAATACCGAACATATCTGAACTCCGAACTACCGAGTGCACCCGAAGTTACGAAGCCCCGAATACACCCGAACTTCGTAAGCACCGAACATATTCGAACTCTGAAATACCGAGCGAACCCGAAGTTACGAAGCCCCGAATACACCCAAACTTCGTAAACACCGAACATATCCGAACTCCGAAATACCGAGGTTGCGGGCGCCGGAAACCAATGACTTCTTCAGCGGCAGCACGCATGGAGTGAGATATATGCGCCCAAAGTCCGCCTGCGTCGTCGGGTCCAGAGGTTGGTTGGTTGAGCTTAACCGAGAGTTGAGCGGAGTAGGCTTCAGCAGTCCGTTGTAATTGCAGCTTAGCGGCATCTAGCTTTCGTTGCATTCCTGTGCGTATGTTCTTCGCATTGCATAATCGCATGCGGATCTTGGCTGCAACAACATAATGATCGGAGTCAATGTTGACCCCCCGAAATGTACGCACATCTAGAACACTAGAGGCATGCCTTCCGTCGATTACAACATGATCAATTTGGTTTCGCGTTTTTTGATCCGGGGACAGCCAGGTGGCCTTGTGGATGTCGAGGTGCTTAAATCTGGTGCTACTAACTACCATGTTTCGCGCCGCGGCGAAGTCGATCAGTCTTAGACTGTTATTCGTGGAGGTCTCATGAAGACTGAACAGACCGACAGTGGGGCGAAAGAGGCCTTCCCTTCGAGGCCGAGGACTATTTTTACGTCATGGACCGGAAGGTCCACTATTGAGGTATACGTCCTCAAGACTAGAGTAGAAAGCGTCTTTGATGGCTTCGACCTTTTCCTCCGTCGGGGCGTGCGCGCAAATAAGGCTGATGGAGAAAAATTTTGCCTTGATGCGGATCGTGGCCAATCTTTCGTTCACAGGTGTAAACCGGGAAACAAGGTGGCGTAGTTTCCGGCTAACAACGAATCCACATCCAAATTCGCACCTCTCCGCATGTCAGCTGTAGTAGATATCACAGTGTGCTTGTTTAGAGCAGCCTTGCCCTTTCCATCGCATTTCGAACGATGTTCGAATATTCGTAACTAAAATAGAGATTACAGCAAATAAAGTAAAACATAACACTCCTGACACGAAGTGGTGACAACACAAATTCAGCAAAAAAAAAAAATCAATAATTACTGTAATAACTCCTTCAAATTTATACTGGCATTGCAAATTAATGTATATTTTTTAATTTTTTTTATTTTTCATTTTCTATTTCTGTATTGAATAACTGCAGGTACAAATAAATAACTGCAGGCAGGACAAATGCTTTTCTATGAAACAGGTAAGAGAGGGGTGAAAATAATCGCTTGTAAATATTAGACTATGAAATTTTACTTAACTGCAAATGCCTCTTATTTCTTATTTATTGTTTTTATTTTACAACAGTATTTTTTAGTTTACTTTTATGCTTATACAATATTTTGAAAGAGAAGACAGAAAAAGCAGTTACAGAGAAAAGGCGTTTATTTTGAAATTCACCCATATATTGGAACATATTTTTATATATTTATAAAATGAAGAAATTCGATGAAGATTTCCTTGCGAAAAAGCCAACATTTTTCCGTAATACAGTTTTTTTTGGGTGTATGCGCCAATTTTTCACATATAGCAAAATACCAATTTTTACCTTCTCAAGAAAAAAACGAAGGCTCGAAATCGCTTTTAAACTTAAGGTTTCTTGAGCAAATCAAAGTATCTTAGAATTTTCCGTAGAAAAAAAAAAACAAATTTAGCCTTATATTTATGTCCTTAAAACGTGTTTCATGTGAATGACTTCAAGCTGAGCACTCTAATTTTCTTACATTTTTGATTCCTTTTTTTTTCTTGTTGCCATTAAAACAATTTCAAAGATTGTCACTACCACAACTGAGGAACTATGTGCACAATAAATCCAGCAATTGTTAGGATTGCATTTATTTTCTTTTTATTTTTCTCTTTTACACATTCTTACAAATTATGCAGAAACAATTCTATTAACTTTTCTAACACGAAACTGTTGTAAACTCATGCAGTGGCAATACTTTTTTATTTTTTTCCACTTTTGGAATATTTCTGTTCATGAGATAGTGTATTTTTTGCCAGATATTTAGAATAACGGGTATCTAGGTGCTCACTATTAAAATAAAAAAAATAAAAATTCTGCAACTAAATATTTTTACCTAACCCAGATAACTTCCAGAACCATCTCTCGATCGACAAAACTAACACTCTACAAGACGCTCGTTCTACCTGTGCTGCTTTATGGCGCTGAGGCATGGGTAGTTTCGCAAACTGCTCTGGGGGTGTTCGAGAGAAAAGTTCTTCGCAAAATCTTCGGTCCTGTTCGAGTCGGCGATGACTATCGCATCCGAATGAACCACGAGCTGTATGAGCTCTACGATGACATTGACGTAGTTCGGCGTATAACTGTGCAGCGACTACGCTGGCTGGGTCATGTCCATCGTATGGACGATGAAGCTCCAGCGAAAAAGGAGCTCGAGGCGAGGGTCGCTGGTCAACGACGACGAGGGAGACCATGCCGCCGATGGATGGACCAGGCTGAGGAAGCCCTAACCACACTTGGTGTATCCGATTGGAGAAGGCGCGCGCAAAGCAGAGGCGCCTGGCGAGAGCTGATGAGGTCGGTCGAAATCCGGACACGGGTTGTTACGACCATGTAAGTAAGTAAGTAAGTAAGTAACCCAGATAAGCCCTAATGTCCTTCCAGAAGGTTTACAAGCATTGCCATCAGATTTTGGTTTTTGAAAATGATCCAATTAGAACACATTAGCGGAAGAGCAGTTTTTAAGTACCGTTAGGAATTTAATTTAATTTAGCCGATTATATTTTTTTGCACTCGATTATTTTTATTTTGAACAGTGCAAAATTATATTAACTGCCGATGCCTGAATTTGTGGAACTTAGTAGATACAATATAGCGATTCTGGCTCAGGTGGAGCGGTGGAGCAAGCCGATGACGTCACTCTGGCCCAGCGCCATCTTGTGGGGGCTTTTTTGCTAAAATGTGTAAAGGTGCATGTCTTTGCTAAAAGCTATTATGGTGTATGTCTTTGCTAAAAGCTATTATGGTGTATGTCTTTGCTAAAAGCTATTATGGTGTATGTCTTTGCTTTATTTATATTTTTAAATTAGCAAGTTTGGTGTATGTCTTTGCTGTAAGCTTTTAAAAATTGGCAAGTTTGGTGTATGTCTTTGCTAAAAAGCTATTATGGTGTATGTCTTTGCTAAAAGCTATTATGGTGTATGTCTTTGCTTTATTTATACTTTTAAATTGGCAAGTTTGGTATATGTCTTTGATGTAAGCTTTTAAAAATTGGCAAGTTTGGTGTATGTCTTTGCTTTATTTATACTTTTAAATTGGCAAGTTTGATGTATATCTTTGCTTTAAACTTTTTAAAATTAACAAGTTTGGGGTATTTCTTTGCTTTAAGCGTTGGTCATAATTTTATACGCTACATTATCGGTAGTGGTAGTCAAGCGAGTTCTTATCAGTGTTTGCATGTTTTTGTTTTTTTCTTAACCCTCGCATTAGTTATAGCAATGACTCAAAAAATAAATATATATTTATAAGACTTCTAACGTAGACTGCGTGGTGGCATACTTATCAGAGTTCGCATTAGTAAACGAAATACATTACAACCAAGAAGTTTCTAGAAGCTTCGAGAAGCAGAAACGTCGAGAACATTTTAGAAGTTGACAACATCACAAAAAAAAAAAAAAAAAAAATTTTTTTAAGTCAAAGGTGTTAAGTCTCAAGCTTCATCGTGTGAGAGAGAGAGAGAGAGAGAGAAAGGGAGAGAGAGAAAGGGAGAGAGAGAATTTAATAGTAAGAGAGAGAAAGGGAGATAGCAAATAGCGCGATCCTATACAAAGAATACTTCAGAATCAACCTAACCTAATCCAATGCCAAGAAGAGTCAGGGAGTTTCTAGAAGCTTCGAGATGCAGAAACGTCGAGAACATTTTAGAAGTCGACTTATGTTATTGTATGCCGATGACGTCACCCATACCCATCCTGGTACGGATTTTAATTTTATTTCATTTCAATTTCAATACTAATTTCAAGGTTAAAGTGATAAGAGCCAAGCTTTATAGTAAGCGCACTCATAACCCGCAAGTTCAAGATAAGGCAGCAATGGACAAGTTCAAACATGTTTTTTGTGTTACTTATAAAATAAATAAACAATTTTTGCGGTCAAGTGCAAGGGCAAAAAAAAGAAGATAAGAATTTAAAGTTGATATGTCAAAAACTAAGCTAAGCTAACCTAAGCTAATATAAGCTAAGGCTGCGTTTATAGTGAACGCCCATAATCGGCTGCTTTTTTATAATGGTTCTTGTTGTTGTTGTTCTTACTGTTGCTATTGTTGTTCTTACTTATGTTGTTGTTTTTGTTGTTGTTGTTGTTCTTGTTCTTGTTGTTGTTCTTACTGTTGTTGTTGGTGTTGTTCTTACTCTTGTTGTTGTTGTGGTTGTTGTTGTTGATGAGGCTGTTTTACTAATAAAAATAGGCAATCTAAAGTTACTAAATAAATAGCTAAACTTCTTTATTAAAATATTATTTATATTAATTACACCACATTTTGAGCCCAATTTGGTCACATCTGTTGATAACCAAGATAAGCTATGGAAGCTACGTCCAATTACGGACCATCTCAAGTCAAATATGTTGAAGAACTATCACCCAACACAACATTTATCTTACGATGACAATGGACGACACGGTTGCAAGCAGTTTTTTAAAGGTAAACCAATCGGCCAAACGGTTACATGTTAAATTTTGACATATATCAAGGCAAGAACCCACGTTGTACCAATCCATATGATGAACGATTCGGAAAATGTGCAGCACCACTTATAACTATGATCGACGACTTTCAGATGATTTGAAAGGCCTTATTGAATATTTCATTCATATTGAATTATTGTTTGATTGATTATCGATATTGTGATTGATTGATTGATTATCGATCAGTTTTAGCCGGTAGCTGTTGAACAGTACAGACCATTTTAGCCGGTAGCTGTAGAACAGTACAGACCATTTTAGCTGGTAGATGTAGAACAGTACAGATCAGTTTTAGCCGGTAGCTGTAGAACAGTACAGACCAGTTTTAGCAGTTGCTGTTGATCAGTACAGACCAGTTTAGCAGATAACTGCTAAAACTGGTCTGTACTGTTCTACAGCTACCGGCTAAAACTGATCTGTACTGTTCTACATCTACCAGCTAAAATGGTCTGTACTGTTCTACAGCTACCGGCTAAAATGGTCTGTACTGTTCAACAGCTACCTGCTAAAATGGTCTGTACTGTTCAACAGCTACCGGCTAAAACTGATCGATAATCAATCAATCAATCACAATATCGATAATCAATCAAACAATAATTCAATATGAATGAAATATTCAATAAGGCCTTTCAAATCATCTGAAAGTCGTCGATCATAGTTATAAGTGGTGCTGCACATTTTCCGAATCGTTCATCATATGGATTGGTACAACGTGGGTTCTTGCCTTGATATATGTCAAAATTTAACATGTAACCGTTTGGCCGATTGGTTTACCTTTAAAAAACTGCTTGCAACCGTGTCGTCCATTGTCATCGTAAGATAAATGTTGTGTTGGGTGATAGTTCTTCAACATATTTGACTTGAGATGGTCCGTAATTGGACGTAGCTTCCATAGCTTATCTTGGTTATCAACAGATGTGACCAAATTGGGCTCAAAATGTGGTGTAATTAATATAAATAATATTTTAATAAAGAAGTTTAGCTATTTATTTAGTAACTTTAGATTGCCTATTTTTATTAGTAAAACAGCCTCATCAACAACAACAACCACAACAACAACAAGAGTAAGAACAACACCAACAACAACAGTAAGAACAACAACAAGAACAAGAACAACAACAACAACAAAAACAACAACATAAGTAAGAACAACAATAGCAACAGTAAGAACAACAACAACAAGAACCATTATAAAAAAGCAGCCGATTATGGGCGTTCACTATAAACGCAGCCTTAGCTTATATTAGCTTAGGTTAGCTTAGCTTAGTTTTTGACATATCAACTTTAAATTCTTATCTTCTTTTTTTTGCCCTTGCACTTGACCGCAAAAATTGTTTATTTATTTTATAAGTAACACAAAAAACATGTTTGAACTTGTCCATTGCTGCCTTATCTTGAACTTGCGGGTTATGAGTGCGCTTACTATAAAGCTTGGCTCTTATCACTTTAACCTTGAAATTAGTATTGAAATTGAAATGAAATAAAATTAAAATCCGTACCAGGATGGGTATGGGTGACGTCATCGGCATACAATAACATAAGTCGACTTCTAAAATGTTCTCGACGTTTCTGCATCTCGAAGCTTCTAGAAACTCCCTGACTCTTCTTGGCATTGGATTAGGTTAGGTTGATTCTGAAGTATTCTTTGTATAGGATCGCGCTATTTGCTATCTCCCTTTCTCTCTCTTACTATTAAATTCTCTCTCTCCCTTTCTCTCTCTCCCTTTCTCTCTCTCTCTCTCTCTCTCACACGATGAAGCTTGAGACTTAACACCTTTGACTTAAAAAAATTTTTTTTTTTTTTTTTTTGTGATGTTGTCAACTTCTAAAATGTTCTCGACGTTTCTGCTTCTCGAAGCTTCTAGAAACTTCTTGGTTGTAATGTATTTCGTTTACTAATGCGAACTCTGATAAGTATGCCACCACGCAGTCTACGTTAGAAGTCTTATAAATATATATTTATTTTTTGAGTCATTGCTATAACTAATGCGAGGGTTAAGAAAAAAACAAAAACATGCAAACACTGATAAGAACTCGCTTGACTACCACTACCGATAATGTAGCGTATAAAATTATGACCAACGCTTAAAGCAAAGAAATACCCCAAACTTGTTAATTTTAAAAAGTTTAAAGCAAAGATATACATCAAACTTGCCAATTTAAAAGTATAAATAAAGCAAAGACATACACCAAACTTGCCAATTTTTAAAAGCTTACATCAAAGACATATACCAAACTTGCCAATTTAAAAGTATAAATAAAGCAAAGACATACACCATAATAGCTTTTAGCAAAGACATACACCATAATAGCTTTTTAGCAAAGACATACACCTTTACACATTTTAGCAAAAAAGCCCCCACAAGATGGCGCTGGGCCAGAGTGACGTCATCGGCTTGCTCCACCGCTCCACCTGAGCCAGAATCGCTATATTGTATCTACTGAACTTATCTTAAACATGTAAATTTTAATTATTTAAAAAAAGAAAAAAAGAGAAAAAAAGCAAGCCTAGCTATGAAAATCTAATAAGAAAATATTTATGAAAACTGTTTAAATTGTATTTCAATGAAGTTTTGCATTAAATGTGTTTCAATGTAGTGGAATACACCCAACGTCCTTCCAGAAGGACTTGGCGCACAGTGAATCGTCCCATAGACAAAAATTGCAAATAGGGAAAAATGGGTACCTTTTTTCAGATAAAATATCCACTAAAATAGATCAAAAACAATTTTCCAAAAATTTTGGAATTTGTGGCCGCTACAGCTTTCCAAACTTTAAAGTTTTTTATGGATTGTTTGTCTTTTCGCTTCATGATGAAAGGGTTAGAGGAAAAATAATGCCAAAAATACAGTTTTCAAGATAATATTAAAACTGTAACAGTTTTGTAAAGCTTATAATTAAGTTAATTTTAAGTTTTATATATTTTTTGCAATACTGTATAATGTAAAAATTATGTGTTACTTAGAAAAAGATGGGGTTTTATGCAAAAATCTATAAAATGGTAATTTTGCGAAAAAAAAACTAAAATACATGGTAAAAATTTGTGAAATTTTTTCCATATATCATTAGTGTTGACTTTGAAATCCTCAGAACAATAAATATCTCCTCCGCTTTTTTCCGCCTTTTTAAATAAAGTCATTTTTTCTAAACGTCTAAAATGCTAATTGCATGTTGTTTACACATTCTTTGTCAATACTTAAGTGTAACCGTTACACAAAAGAAATCGAAAAACAAGATTAATCCTTTATTGCATAGCATGTAAAATATTATGATAATATTATTTATGATTAAAAATAATTTTATAGTTACTTAATTTTTGTTTAATAATTTTAGTTTATTTTATAAAAATTCTTTTAATGTTACTTTTTTGAAATATTTTAGTTTACTTCAGTTCAGCTGTGTGTTTAATAATTAATATAGAAAATATGCGTTATAGGGTTAATTTTGTTTATATTTTTTTACAAATTGTATGTAAAGCAAAAGTAAAAAGTGTAACTTTCGTTGGTACATTATAAAAAAAGATGTCTAAAATATTTATTTATGAAGATTTAATAGATTTGTGGATATCAACTGATATTAAACATAGAACATCAGTTATTTATTCTTTTTGTGTTTCAAAACTCGAGAAAACAAATTTTAGTGATAAAGAGCTGCGCATAAAAATTGTTCAATTTAATAACCAAATGAAAAAAAAGTGGCGTGAAAGTCAATACAAAAAAGAGAGGTTATTAAAAAATTGCTCAGCTTGGTTAAAGTGGTCTCTCTTAAATGAACATAATTCCGATAATGTAAGTAATATCTTATATATGGAAAATATTTTTTGTTCAGAAAGAACAAAAATGCGAAGAGTTGAAAAGCTTATAAATGAACATGGCGTGGAAGAACTCACTTATGCTGCTGAAAAAGCCGATAATAAAAGTGGGCGCAAAAAAACTGAAATAATAAAAAAAACATTAGAGCCTAGTGAAGCCCTTTCTCTATATTTTGATTTGGGTTTGTCCGATGCAAAGTACAAAGTTTTGAAAAAAGTTGCCAATCTATTGCATGAAAATTGTTTTCCAAGTCTCTATTCTATTAAAAAATTGAGACGCACTTTGACACCAAAAATCAATGTAACAGAAATTTCAGCAGAAGTAGACTTGCAATCACTCATGCACATCACAACAAATGGAATTTTAGACATTTGTAAAAATTGAAGACCATCTGGTAAGCTGGCTCTTATAAGCAAATGGGGAATGGATGGGAGCTCAGGCCACAGTCTTTATTAGAAAAGGTTTCTGTTGATCAATATACGGATGAGTTTTTGTTTGTTGTAGCTTTTGTGCCGCTAAAGTAAGTTGTAATCATTGAATACGAACATCTTTTTATAACATCGTTTATATTTAGGCTGATTGATACGTCTACAAATCAGGTTCTATGGGAGAATGCAACACCTTCATCAACACTTTCATGCGGACCAATTAAGTTTGTTTTTACGAAAGAAACTAAACAAATAGTAACTAAGGGAAACTGATCACATGCTGATTAAGATAAATAATCTTGAATGTGATGAATTCGTAAATAATGATGAAGTCACAGAGGTCTTTTACGTTATGCACTGCACAATGATTGATGAGTCAGTAGCTAACGTTTTAACGTCAGTAGCTAACTTCATGTTCGAGTAGATGTTTCATTTGCAAAGCTACTCCAAAGGAAATGAACATTGTCACATCCACTCGATTGAGCAACGAAGATCACTACAAATTTGGATTACCTATTTAACATTGTTGGATTCGATTTTTTGAATGCTTGATCCACATTGCATCTCGTCTTCCATTCAAAACATGGCAAGTGCGAAACGAAAATAAAGAGATCTTTTCACAGAACAAATCTCGTATTCAACGAGAATTTAAAGCAGAAATGGGACTGATTGTCGACAAAGTCAAGCAAGGATATGGTACTACAAACGATGGAAACACTGCTCGAAGGTTTTTTCCGATGTCAGTACTGCGGCAAAAATAACAAAGTTGGATAAAGACTTCCTGTACAACTTTTCCTTAATATTGAAAGTATTATCTTGCGGTAAGACTATCAATATTGAAGAATTTCATTTGCGTATTTTGATTTGAATTTTGATTTGAGTATTATCTTGCGGTAAGACTACCAATATTGAAGAATTTGATTTGCTATTGCTGAAAACGAGAGACTTGTACCTCAAAAACTATAGTTGGTACTACATGCCCAGTTCAGTGCATAAGGTGTTAATACACGGAGATTAGGTCATCAGGCACCTTGATTTGCCAATAGGTTATTTTAACAGGAAAAAAAATCAAAAATATTTAAAATTAATATAAAATATCTTTTGCAGGTTTCCTTTCAGAGGAAGCTTTGGAGGCAACAAAATTTTAAGACGTGCTAGACTTTCTCACACTAGAAAAACTAGGCGTGAGGATACAAATGAAGATCTTATGCGATTTTTACTTTTATCGTCTGACTCAGCGATTGTATCGAGAAGAAATTTAATATCAAAAGTTCAAAAACATCATGATAAATACATATTTAAATATTTTGTTAAAAGCGATAATGAAGAGACAGAAGACATAGAAAATTTTGCAAATATGTTATCTTTTTCAGATGAAAGCTCTTCTGATGAAAGTTCCATTTCCAATTAAATACATTACTAAAAAAACAAGTGGTAATATTTAAATTTTTTATAAAAAACTTGGAAAATTTAATATTTTCTAAGAAAAAAAAATTTTTTAAATTTATAAAAAATTTTTATTAAATTCAAATCATATGCTTATAAGAAATTCAATTTAAATACCCGATTTTTGGCAAATCGACCCCAAATTACTTAAGGTACGAAGTTTCATAAAAATCCAACGACTCCTTCTATTTTTGTCCTTGGTTTGTATGGAGTCGATTCACTGTGTGGCGTTGTGAAAAAAAGTAGGCTTGGCATCTCAAAAAATGTGTTTGCTGGATTACTTATAATAAATCTATTAACTAATAATTTCTTGTATTATTATTAAAAACCTATAGAATGAGAATTTGCAAAAATTTTATTAAATACAATTAACAGAGGTATATATTTGTGAGTGTTGCAGTTAATTGGTTGAATTGCATTAAATGGACTATCAAGCGTTTTTTTTTTAAACTTCTCAGGAATAAAATTTCTTAATCTTTTTTCTTTCAGTCACTTTGGTTAAAAAATTTCTGATAGCATAACAACAACAAAATCAACAATAACAACAACAGCAAAAATAGCATAGCTCAAGCAACTTAAAGAACACATTTTCAGGTTTTCATGTCCAAGGCGAATTTATGTCAACCGGAAGTAGGTTTACTGACCCATGTTTTCCTATTGCTACCACATACAACATTTCGAACATTCATACGCCGCACACTAGACACACGCGCACGCACACTAATACAAAGTCTTATACGGCTAGCGTAGGGACGAATGCAAAATGATGCCTTTAAGAATAAGGACTTCTAAGCGAAGAAATATAGCGGCACACATACCACAACAACAACAACACCACAAAAAATATCACGAATCGACTGGACACTGAATTGAAGTGATTTTCAGTTATAACGCGAACGGCAAATGCAACGGATCGATTGGATTTGGTAGTGAAGAGAAATATACAGAAATTTTAAAATTAAATTTTAAGTGCTGCTAATGCTGTTGAAAATATTAAAAATAGCTAAAAATATCCAAAACTTATTGTTTATTGAAACAAACACTAGCTTGTGTGAATTAAATGTTGCGTATACGCCGTGGTGTAATTTTTTAATGATGTGCATTTTTTGTTGTTTTATGTGAAAACTTTGTAGATATGCACATTCATATCTTTAAATAAACACAAAAATGAGTGTTTAAGCCAAAACAAAACAGCAGCATATATGCTTGCGCACAGCAAAAAGGCTTAAAATTGATTTGCAGTTAATATTGGAATTAAAGTTACTCCTACGCAGTGCTACTTTAAGCTGAGCTTAATGGTTGCATTTAGTAAGAAGTCAAAAATTTTTTGTTGAATCACATTCAAAAATGCCTTTTTCTTTAAAGTGTTTATATTAAAAATAATATAAAAGTGCTCGATTTGTGGATGGAGATTCTAATTACCAGTAAGTAGCAAAGTGGAAAATTAAAAATAGGCAGCAAACTGAAATCTACATAGTTTCATTCTCCACTCTATATATGAGAAAGTGTACACGATGGCATGAAATACAAATTTAATTGGTAGATTTTGAGCAATTTTAGACTGTAATACTTGAAATTTTCAACTTTTTTATTTGTCATTTTGTTCTTTTTTATAATATCTGAACAAGGAAAAAAATGTCGGATTCAGGGGTTTGCTTTGTGCATTAATTATTCACTTAAATTGAGTTGTAAAATTGCTAAATAAGTCTATGATCTAAATGCTGAAAAATCGCAAAAATTTTGTTGAAGTTATTTGTATGTTATAATTCCTCAAAATATTAATGGAACATAGGAGGTGCACAGACATGCTACCATCAAATTTTAATTAAAGCAATTTGTATACTCAACTAGCTGCAATATCCAGCACATACAGGTTCTGGTTTGTCTATGATGTATGGAATATCATACTTTTAACAATGCACAACGATCAATCGATCTCAATTATATATTTTTTGTCAATATTTCTGGTAATAAAATTTCTAATGTTTGAACTTAAGCTTCAGTCTTTACAAAAACAAGGCTTCTAATTCGATTCAAATTATCAAATACAATTTGTTTCTTACTAAGATATCAATTTCACAAAGTTTCGGTGTCAAATTGTTTGAGATTTGAATTTTATTACAAACAGATTTACAAACGATGCCATCTTAAACATTGCAGGTGTAAATGTAGAGTCGAATAATGAATATTAAACAAAATATATATTTAATAAAAAAAACCCCACAGATGAGTCGTTGGACACACGAGAGAAGCGAAGCTTTTTCACAGTTTCCTAGATATGATAGTTTAATGTTTTTTTTTTAAAAATAACTTAAATTCAAAAATTTAAAACATTAAATATATTAAAAAAGCACACGTTAATATTCACACCAGTAAATTTTATTACATCTCATTATTATATTATTTATTTTATTACACGTTACTGTCATTATTATTTCAACGCACTTGTGGGCAAGTGTTAATTTTTCCTTCGCACTATGCAAAAACAAAACAAAAGCGTGTACCAACAACAGCATAAACGCATTCACATCAAAAAAAAAAAAACTTCAACTTTGCCTACCATCAGGATCGATCCCATGACCCACTGATTAATAAAGCTACACTGTTTCCACCGATCCAAACAGATCTGTAAAATTTTGATGTTGATTTAGTTTTAATTATATAATTGCAGCTATGTTAACAGTTAACAGATGGCACTAACAAAGTGAGAATGATGACCAGTGTTGTCACTACATATTTTATATAGTGGTAGGTTGAGTTTAGAATGAGTGGTGAATTTTAAAAAAACTTTGGAATATATTTTTCTTCTTAAGGAAAAATTCGACTGAAGTCCTACAGCAAAACAAATTATAAGAAGTATACCATAAAGCAAGTTTTTCACGCTGAATTAGTTTTATTGCAAATAATTCTTATATAATGTTCTTAAAACTTATATAAAATATTATATGTAATAAAATTTCTAAAATTTGAATTATAATGCAGTAATTTTTATATAAATATATTAAAAAATGATAGATTTTAAAAAAATTCAAATAGTGGTAGAAACCAAAAAAGTGCTAGATTTATCGCAATTGTGGAAAAGTGGCAATACTGATGATGAAACAAGCCTGGTATAGCAATTGACCTTAAAACTTGTTAGTACGGGCACAGTCTTTACCTGTCAAATGTGGTAGACCCTATCTATCCACCGCACTCAGACCTTAATTCGGGCGTATTAAAACAGATGTGAAGTGTCGGCATGCGTGCATAAAAGTGTTGGCTCTTCGGCTTTTCGAAGTGAATTGCTTGTCAAGTGTTTGACTCGCACCCTCAAACTGGCACGGCAGTCACTGAGGGAAGTGTTGAAATGGTTGTGTAAACTAAGGGTTCTCATACTGAGCACATAAGTCCCTGAGAACAATGGCCAATACTCTATGTCTGAATGTTGAAATCCGAACGGCCAGAGTAAGAGTGGCAATTGCAAAGGTCCTCCAGAGTAAGTACCAGTCATGTGCAATAGTTTCCAGCTGAGTCGGCAACTGAAAATTGTTAGACTAGCTCTTAAGTGCTCATTGAGCACAGTCATGTATAAGAATGCACTTTTTCGTAATTGCATTTGTGTGTTCTTGGTCTTTTTGCGGGGATGTTGTGGATCCTCATTTGACGGGATCGAGTTGCCCAGATGACTGTCGTGGGCTGGCCCTTCGGGGAGTCTCGTACTGGTTGTGGTTGTGTGAATGCTACACAGGTCTAGATTGACCGGCGGGGTCGCGCAATGGTACAACCGGGCTGGCATATCTGTCTTAATATGCAAAAGATTGGGTAGGTCTCGTCTCCACCAGTAGATGGATGGTAAGTACGTCACTACTGAAGTCTAAACTGGTACTGCTATTACGGGCCGTATGTAATTTATTACATAATGCTCCTAATCAGCAGGGCACTGGGTGATGCTTTGTGTTTGTGAAACAGCTTCCATGTTCGTGTTGCCACACCGGAAGCACCGTATGTTTTACTTGTTTAAAACATAAACGGGTCCGTGTTGTGGTACAACAAAAAGTTCTGGTTGTCTGTTTCATGAACTATTACCCTAGGTTTTAGATGACCCAAGTTGCTTAAGCCTTACGGCAGGTGCCGTAGGTATGAGTTGGTAGGTATGAGAATAGGTTGTAAAGTAATTTTTAACTTTCTATGCAAAACGGGCGTGGCTTCGCCTATACAAGTCACAGCTTCGATACAGAATAGCTACGGCAGTAAAATTCACAGAACATTGAAATTCAAAATGGAGTTACCACTTGGTGATGTCCTTTTTATGAAAAACTTGCATGGGCATTGTACAAGGGGGTATGGCTCCACCCATTTAAGCCAAATTTTTGATATCGAATAGCTTTGGAAGTAAAAGTCACAGAACATTGAAACAGAAAATTGAAAAATTTGCAATTTATGTCGAACTGTCAGAAAGCTGAAAAGAAAATAAGAAAAAAAAAGAAAAAAAAACACGACTTTCAGTAACTAGCTAATTTTTAAAATTTGTGAAGAGGGGAAAAAATTTTTCGCTTGACAAATTCAACATATGTTCATTAGATAGGTTTTGTTTTCCATACATTTTCTTAACATATCTCAGAACCTCCCTGCAAGGCCAGATTCTGCTGCACACAAAATAACCACGATAATCGAAAAAAAGTTCAGAAAAGTCTCAAACTGGATGGGCGCCGCACAAAAACGTGATTTTTTGCGCGAATTTAATAGACATATCAAATTTAATTTTTTTTTACATTAAGATGTACAAAAAATTTTTTTAATAGCGCATTTTTATGTAAAATTGTCCGCTAAATCCGAATATGCCATTAGATTTTTTATCAAATTAACCTCTGACCCAAAATTGGCATACTATGTTTAAAATTTTTAAGTTTTTTTAACAATTTTGGAATAAAATCTTTACCTTCACCAAGATGGCTGCAACTTTCTGAAAATTAATTGATGCAGAATTGTTGGCCATTTCATGTAGTTTATTTATAAAAAAAATTGTCTTAGTCGGATTATTAAAACAGAGGAAATTATATTTTTTTTAAACATACTTTAATTCAAAATTTTATTTGTTTTATTATATATATTTTTTCGGTTTCGAAAGAAGCATTGACGCAAATATTAAACGATTAATGGCCGCCGCGTTAAAGAAGGAAGGAAAAATTTAAAAGTGCAAGCAGCTAAGTTTCGAGACCGAATATGAAACGAAAAACAAACAAAAAATGCATGTAGGACTCGGTTGATGTTTCAACATTGAGAGTTAATAGTTGTTATGGTGACTCTTTATTAAAGAACGATAACATAGAACAAAAATTGATGTCAGTAACGATTGTACCGTGAGGATAATTCATTAAACCACTCACTTTAATGTGCTTTACCAACTTAAAGCACTTAGAAGATGAGACACTGTTGACTGTTTTTATATAAATCATACCAAATTTGCAATAATGTCTTTCTTCGTTATGTTGTATGGAAAAAGTTTTTGGTGTTCCTCTGTGACGTGAAGAGTTAACTGTTTCTCATCTTCTAAGCTTGTAATATTTGCATTGAAGCGAGTGATTAAGTTAATTGCCCTTTCGGCACAATCGTTCACGACAACAATTTGTCTTACCATTTTTTCAGCACGTAAATAATTTTTGTTTTCGAGCCAATAACTCGGATCGATGGTAAGGAAATTTTTTGGATCTTCTTCTGTGGAACCGTTTGCAAATAAAGAGTCAAAAAACTTGTTAGTATTTGATGTTACGAAACCATTTATGCTTAGTTTTGAAACATCAAATGAGTTCAAATCTATGCTTTTTTTTTATTTTCTTTTCTTTCATATTTGCGAAAAGACTTTGCGAAAAAGTATAACTCACCAATCAAATATAAGTTATTCGGCATATTTTCAGTGTAGATCTTAAAAAGCTCGTTTTATTTGTAAAATTAGTCTACAATTGTCAACTGACTTTAAAATGACTGACAGTTATCGGATGGGACTCTAAAGACCTTTTTGTAAGGTACTAAAAAGATTTGGTGCCAGAACAACAATAATTACTGTAGTTAGTTTTTACAGCTACGCCAGTGTTTTATTGTAAGCCGTATATTAAATATTTTTTTCTTGTAGCATTTCTTTTAGGCTTCTTTTTTTGATTCTCATGGTCATATTATATTTTTTTACACAAAAACGTTGGTGGCAGACAAAGAGATAGAACTGGCCTTTTTAATTTATTGATTGGTTAAAAGTATTTTTTAAAAAAATTTAATTTCCACTGTTTTCATAATCCGACTTAGAGAATTTTTTTTATAAATAAATTAAATGAAATGGCCAACAATTCTGCATCAATTAATTTTCAGAAAGTTGCAGACATCTTGGTGAAGGTAAAGATTTTATTCCAAAATTGTTAAAAAAACTTGAAAATTTTAAACATAGTATGCCAATTTTGGGTCAGAGGTTAATTTGATAAAAAATCTGATGGCATATTCGGATTTAGCGGACAATTTTACATAAAAATGCGCTATTAAAAAAATTTTTTGTACACCCTTAATGTAAAAAAAAAATTAAATTTGATATGTCTATTAAATTCGCGCAAAAAATCACGTTTTTGTGCGGCGCCCATCCAGTTTGAGACTTTTCTGAACTTTTTTTCGATTATCGTGGTTATTTTGTGGGCAGCATTCAGAATCTGGCCTTGCAGGGAGGTTCTGAAATAGTTTAGGAAAAAAACCCATCTAATGTTCATGGCACATATGTTAAAAATATGTAAGAAAAAATAATAATTTTATTTGCTTAACCATTTATTTTGTACATTTAAAACATCTGTTTTAGACGTTTGTTTTTTTTTTTTTTTATATCATGGAAATTCTTGCAAGTAGAAAATCAGCCAGCAAAAACTTTTCAAAACTGAACTGAAGAGAAAAATCGTACTCTCTTACTTTCTTTCTCACTTGCAAGTTTTTTGGGTAAACGAACGGATGTGTTGTAACAATTTGTAAAATTTGTACAAATTATTAAAATCTTTTGGGTACGCGAACAGACCTAATTTTTATCAAATTTATTATTTTTGAGCTTCAAATTTTGTTTTGAATTTTTGATAATTTTTATTCGAATATGTTGCCATTAAGACACGTGAAACTAAGCAAAGGTAAAAAGTTTTCTTCCCAATGGGATAAGAGAAACCAGCAACAAAATATATAGCGGCACAGCTCTGTTGAGCATCGTTGCTGTAGCATACACGAGCAAGAGTAGAATGCGAGAGTGACGCAGACTTTGTTGCTTTCTCTTAATTTCTCTCTCTCTCTCTCACTCTTCGAACACACTGATTGCCTGATCAGAAAACATTTTCCACCGCCTCAGCGTAAAAAAAAAATGTTAAACTGCTGCTTGCTTCATATAACACATGCAAATATTTTTATAATTGTTTATTTTGTTGAATGATTAAATTATAAGGTTGTCGCAAGGGAGATAGCGAGTACTCATTATTGTCAAATCGAAGTTAACAGTTCATAGAAAATCTGTTAATGCTCTCTATTTTTACCTGTTTTTCTTTCGTAATCATTCGCAATATTTGCTGATTTTGATAATTGTGGGTACTGAGAAGAGAGTACGATCAGCCCTGCGATAACATTATAATTCGACTATGATTTTGTTCAATACTCGGTGGTTTATTTCGAGATGACGCTGCGACAGAGAGCGCAGCTGACGTCATTCCTTCTATGCAGGCTATAGATTGGTGCGTTCAGCAAAAAAAAAAAAAAAACAAAAGAAAAATGGGATTTGGTATGGGCGAATTTCGGCCAAAGGCGATGCTAGTATTATTAAATTGACGTGTGGGTACTGTTATTATTTCACTGTGTGGCTTAGGTCGAAGTGCCATCATACGCCAGAGAACCCAGGTTCGAATCCCCCATCTGACACAAATAGTTTTTTCAATTGAATTAATTTTCTGTTCGGCCGTCACCTCTCTGCAGACAATGGCAAACCTCAGAGAGTAAAAACTGCCATGAAAAGCTTCTTGAGAACATAAGCCGTTCGGAGTCGGCGTAAAACATGTAGGTCCAGTTCTCGATCATTTGTGTTCAAACATTTCACTACACACACAACACAATTGATCATAAGAAGTTCGGTCAAAGTCCTTTCAAGGGCTGAAATGGCCATTTTAATTTAATGGCAACAGTGCGTCGACCCAATACAAGCAATGGACAAAAATAAAAGAAGTGCTCATTTTTGTATGCTTGGTAAGCTTAATCCAATTAAGAAAAATTTCACAAATTATTGAAATCGGTCAGTACCTAGGGGTACCTCCCTTTGACCTACATTAATTTCTTACGTGATTTTGTATGGGAGGTACACACAAAAGTTGGCCGATTTTAACAAAACTTTGTTAATCGGGTGGTCTAATAGAGTTATAGATGCGTACTGAAAATGGTTGAAATCCGTTTGACCCTAGGGATACCTACCTTGAACTTATACTAGTTTTTTACTTGATTTTGTATGGGAGGTACGTACAAAGGTTGGCCGATCTTAACAAAAGTTCGCCAGAAGGGTAATTAAACAGAGTTATAGATGTGTACTGAAAATGGTAGAAATCGGCTAGAGCCTAAGTGTATCTCCCTTGGACCTACAGTAGCAAATATGTTGACAAAGCAAGTAAATCCGGCGATTTAGAAAGTTCGGGAAAACAAAATATTTCCAAGAGTCGGGCGAAATCAGAGGAAATTTTTAATTTTCCTATTAGATAAAAAAAAAAAAAATGCCAAAAATGCACTCATTCAAAAATGATTGCTTAATTTTAGGCATAATTTAATTTTGATACGCAGAAGAAATGGCCTGATAGAGCATTTTTAAAAAATCAATATTTTTAAAAGCGGAAAAAAGCGGAGTATATTTTACATATACATATTTATATGTATATGTATACATACATATTTTGCAAAAGGTATATATTTAATGGTCCTGTATTTATGTTTTGGGTAATTTTGGGCGATTATTTTTTTTATTGACCATTAAAAATGGGCAAATTTTATATATTTTGCAGAAAAAAACTTCTCCGCTTATCGATATATAACATTTTTGTTTTTTATTTTTCCCAATCATATGAAAAACATATTATTTTCATATCTTTTATCTTTCGAAAAATAGTTATTTTGTTATAGTACAGCTAAAAATGTATTTTTGGGAATTTTTTTAGTAACTATTTGGGAACGAAAACTGTGCATATGATAATTTAAGCAAGAAAATTTTTCGAGTTTGAAGAGTTGCAGCAGCCACATAAATGGTTTTATTGTTTAAAAGGTTATTGTTTTCTCTTATTTGAATAATTTCCTTTAAAATGATATCAATTATGTTGGGGTTCTTTTCCATGAAGTTTTTGATTTTTGCCCAAGGAACGGAGCACTGTGCGCCTCCTTGTCTAATTCCGACCAATTTTCTAGACCACGGTCTGCTCATTACACCAAACGGTATAGAAGAAAATTGATTGAAATTAAAGTGACAGGTCCCTAATCTAATTCCGCACACCTTTTATACTTCGGACTGTCCACAACATAAAAAAATGCGCGAAATTTGGTTAAAATCGGACAAACGGGGTAAAAAAAAATTAATTAAAATTAAAGGTAGATGCCCTCTGCCAAATACCGCCCACTTTTCTAGACTACGGACGGCTCATTACATCAAGAATATAAGTGCAAAATTTTGTTGAAGTCGGACAAACGGTGTAAAAGGTGTTTGATTTAAAATAAAAGTTGCACGTCTCCCTGTAAAATACCGCGCAATGGTACGACCGGGCTGGCATATCTGACTTAATATGCAAGAGATTGGGTAGGTCTCGTCTCCACCAGTAGATGGATGGTAAGTACGTCACTACTGAAGTCTAAACTGGTACTGCTATTACGGGCAGTATGTAATTTATTACATAATGCTCCCAATCGGCAGGGCACTGGGTGATGCTTTGTGTTTGTGAAACAGCTTTCATGTTCGTGTTACCACACTGGATGCCCCGTATGTTTTACTTGTTTAAAACATAAACGGGTCCGTGTTGTGGTACAACACAAAGTGCTGGTTGTCTGTTTCATGAACTATTACCCTAGGTTTTAGATGACCCAAGTTGCTTAAGCCTTGCGGCAGCTGCAACTTGTTAATCCTAAACTCGTCTGTCTCCCTGTAAAATACCGCCCACTTTTCTGGACTATGGACTGTTCATTACGTGAAAAAATAAATGTGCATTATTTAGTTGAAGTCAGACAAATGGCGTAAAAGGAGTTCGATTCGAATTAAATTGACACGCCCCAATTTTGTAGACAAAGACTGCTCATTATACCAAAGAATTGCAAAATATAGTTGAAGTCGAACAAATGGAATATACAAACTTCAGGCAAATCGGATGAGCGATTTCGAAAAAAATTTCCTGTAACTCGATTGCAGCGCCATCTACCGGGTTCATTAAAATGGACAGTTTTCACACTTGAAGGTGCAAAATCAACTATTTTTTTACCTTCAGTATTATATTATTGTTTTTTCATCATTTAATTAAATTTCTTAATTTTTGGTAACTTCATAATATTTAAATAGTTTCGAGGAAAACATGTTTCCCCTAATAACTACTAGAAGCGTAACAACTTCATTAAGTCGGTCAATTAACCCTTTTTTATAAATTTTATGCAAATTTAAGGAAAAAAACGTAATAGGAAAAATGAATTTCCATCATCAACAGACATGCAAAAACCAAAAACGCAAAAGAGTAAACTGACTAAAAATGCCGCATTTGCAAATAAAATATGGAATGAAAAATCAGTCACCATCAATTAATAACTTTAACTTGGGCAGCAACAATGGTAGCAACAACAACAACATATGACTCTATATGACCACATACACCTGGGCTACATACTCGTAGGCGCAAAAAAAAAAAAAAAAACAGAGAGTATAGCTGGAGAAAAACCCAAAAAAAGCCGTGCAGCCATTTCTAATCGTGTCCTCGTCCACGTTGCGACGTCATGTCGCGACATTTGCCAAGGATATTAATTTTGCTTGAGTGGGGCGAGCGTGTGTGTGTGTGTGTGTGTGTGTGTGTGTATGTGTGTGTGTGTGTGTATGATTTTGATTTGCTAACATTTATGTGTGTGTGTGTGTGTGTGTGTGTGTCCACTTGGCAGACCACTTGTTTGTGTATATTTTTTCTGGTAGTGTTGTTCTTATTTTAACTTTGCCAGCTTTTTGATTCTCTTTCACTCTATTGACCCTCTTGTCGAAAGCCAAGGAAATACAATCACCTGCATAGATCTATTTTTTTCAATATTTTGCTCTATACTTTCATTCTTGTTTCTCTAGATAAACTTATGCTTCGCTTTACTATTGTAGCGCTTCGGCAAATGCATTTCGGTTCCGCGATAAACCTGCGCAAATACTGCTTTTATGTTGTTGCCATATCATGAATTTATTTGCATAAATGTTGATGTTAAAATACTATTGTTGATAATTGTTGTTGTTGTTGTTGCTGTTACATTTTTGTTGCTGACGCTGATGTCGGCAATTTTTGAGCGCGTGAGTGTTAGTTTTTAATTGTTTTGCGTGTTTGTAACTTTAAAAGATTCATTTAAAAATAGTAACGTTTTTCTTCGTTACGTTTCTATTCCATATTAAAATAGGTAAGATTTGTGTTTAAGATGATAAAAAGAAAATATTTTAAATTTTTTAAAATTTATAGTAGTCTAATGTTAATCATATCATATGCACCATTCCATACCCGAAATATCACAGCTGTCATACTATACCCATCATAACACAATCATTATACCATATCCATAATACTGACTGTTGGTTTCTGAGCTCAGTTGATGAAAAAATAAACTTTTTTATTGAAATCTATTCGAAACTCATGTGTCACTTTGTACACGTCGAGTCACAAATACGTCTTGCCCCTGGTTAATTCCTCTGTCAAAATGGCTCTAAAAAAATGCAGCAAAGCCTATAGCAGTTGGAAACGTAACCCAACTGATTTCAACTGGGAGCATTCAAAATATCAAGGAATGAAACTTCCTCAGCCGTTAAGTTGTCCAAAAAACAATTCTATCTATCCAAGCTCAGTCCCACGTTACCATCTAAAAAGTTGTGGAATAATTTAAAAAGTATTGGGATTTGCAATAATAAGATCGAATCTTGCCCAATTGATCCGATTCTTTTCAATAATTTTTTCACTGCAAGCTCGATAACAGACGAATCTCTAGAACCCTTAAATCATAGTAATTTTGCCCACGACTTTCCTACACAGTTTGATTTTAACGCTATAAACGAAGTGGATGTCACTCGCTGCATAACTAAAATCAAGTCAAATGCTTCCGGCGAAGATGGGATTTCCCTGAAGTTTGTTAAACTTATACACAACCTCGTGCTATCCCACTATCTGGAAGGTGGCATCTGTTATTCCAATTGCAAAAAAAATTAACGCGCGTGATCCTGGCGACTTACGACCTATTAGTGTGTTGTCTTCAATTTCAAAGGTCTGTGAATCTCTTATGGCTGAGCAGATTTCAAATCACTTTTATACTCTCGGTCTAATGTCAGATCATCAATCTGGGTTCCACCGCGGACATAGCTGCTCCTCCGCTATTGTTAAAGTCATAGATGATATTATAATACCCTTTGATATGGGATACTTGACGTTACTCTGCCTACTGGACTTTTCCAAAGCCTTCGACACAGTGAACCATGAAATTTTGTGCAATAAGCCCAAGTTCAATTTTGGTTTCTCTGATACTTCAGATCGTCTTTAAAATTCTTATTTAGGTGCAAGGACGCAGAGAGTAAAAATAGGAAATATTTTATCTACATTTAAGAACACTACACAGAAAATAAAAGAATTGATTTATTATCTGTTGAGTGTAAACGCTGCCTTATGTTTATAAGTCACAAAGTGACATACATAAAACTGTCAAACTATCTTTCAATAAATACTTCCTTCTTCTTTTGCTATACTTTAACCAAAACGCTCGTGTTTTATTCCACTGCACAGAATCTCTTTTCCATCAGGTTATGGGCCCAGCACGCTTCCACTGCGCAAAAAGTGTAGTTTTTCTTGTAAAACCTGATGGAAAAGAGATTCTGTGCAGCGGAATAAAACACGAGCGTTTTGGTTAAAGTATAGCAAAAGAAGAATGAAGTATTTATTGAAAGATAGTTTGACAGTTTTATGTATGTCACTTTGTGACTTATAAACATAAGGCAGCGTTTACACTCAACATGCCGCCTAAATGCGTATCTTATTTTTAATTAAATGGCAAAATAAAATTTCATTTGTTCTGACTTGTAATTATGAGAAAGAGAAATAATTCATTTAAATTGACTTAAACTATGAAACGAATAAAATGGGATGTAAATAAAAAAAAAATGTATCTAAATTGTAAATTTACTAAGTTGAATTTACTTTAAACCGATTTCATTTGAAAAATATGTTTGTTTGACTTTACCAACTGACTTAGTTAGAATATCAGCTAACATTTGATCCGACGGCAAGTGGACAATGTTTAACATACCAGAGTTAATTTTTTCGCGAATAAAATTAGCTTTTATCTCTATATGTTTGGTTCTGTTGGAGTACGAATTATTTATGGCAAACTGAATCGCCCTTTTGTTGTCACAGTATAAAACGATTTGTTTGCTTGCTGTCGGACAAAGTTCCTTTTGAAGTCTTTTCAACCAAATACACTCTTGTATTGCTGACGTCATTGACATGTATTCAGCCTCAGTCGTTGAAATCATAAAGATGTAACCAGTGGTGGACTTCCTTGCGTCGAGGTCAGCTGCCCAGTCGGCATCACAATAACCTTTGAGATCGTCAGGCTTACGATGATAAATGATTTTCTTGTCGATAGTACCTTTAAGATACCTAAAGATTCGTTTAACGGTGGACCAATGATGTTTACCTTGGTTCTTGCTGTATCGGCTAAGTAAATTGACTGCATAACATATATCTGGTCGCGTGATTTGAGCAGCATAGAGAAGGCTACCGATGGCTTCCATATAAGGAACGTCTTTCATCTCTTGCTTTTCTTTCTCCGTTGCAGCACACATTTGCGATGATATCTTTTGGTTTAAGTCGAGTGGCGTTGAAACAGGATTACAGTCGATCATATTAAAGCGTTTTAATATTTCGGTAATGTATTGCGATTGGTCGATGCTGATGGTGCCTTTGAATCGATCGCGTGTTACTCGAATACCCAATATAGATGAAATCTCACCGAGATCTTTCATGTTGAAGTTTTTGCAAAGTTCATTTTGCAGCCGATTTGCTTGATCTTGATTGTTGTATAACAATACGACGTCATCGACGTAGATAGCAACGAACAGCATTTTCTTTTCATTTACGGAATAGTAAATACATTGATCTACTTCACATCGCTTTAAACCAAAATTTACTAGAACGGAATTGACTTTGTTGTTCCAAACTCGACTTGACTGCTTCAAACCATAAAGCGATTTTTTTAACTTGCAAACACGATTCGACCCATCTTCAAAAAGTTCAGGTTGACACATGTAGATTTCTTCCCTCAATTCTCCATTCAAGAAGGCTGTGACGGCGTCCAATTGCTTGATTTCTAAATCGTGTTTTGCAGCAAGCGCCAAAAGGAACCGAATCGAACTGTGCCGAACGACTGGCGAAAAAGTTTCGTTATAATCGATGCCCTGCGTTTGCGTAAAGCCTTTAACAACAAGTCGAGCTTTGTGACGCAAGAAATTTCCGCTTACGTCTGTTTTGGTTTTGAATACCCATTTGCATTTTATAGGTTTTTTGCCTTTGGGTAAATCGACCAATTTCCATGTTTCGTTCATGAGAAGTGAATCGAATTCCTCTTGCATTGCTTCTTTCCAATGGTTTCCATTGGAGCTCGACATCGCTTCATCGACTGTAAGTGGATCGGAAACAGTTTCTATATTATTAGCAATGAGACATACCTTGGCTTTTGTGCGGTTGTAGCTTGTGCGAACACTACACAGAAAATAAAAGAATTGATTTATTATCTAAGCTAGTTTATGTAATGAGAATTTTCTATTTCACCTAATATTGGTTTTTCACCCAATTAAAAATATTGAATTCTTCTTAAATTTTGATTATACAATCACCAAATTTTTTTAATTCATTTTACCTAATGCAAGTTGTTGATTTGTTTTTGAAAGCTTTCATCTATACTATTAATAAATCTGTAGCCACTTTTTATGTTCACTCATCACGTTTAAACGACAACTCAGATTTTTATAAAATTTTGTACACATATTTATAGGTCAGCAGAGAGTGCAATAGGATACTTTATTTTAACCCATTAACAACCAATGTTACTATATGGAAACTTATGCGTCTCGAATTTTCATTAAATACTGCATAATATTTCAAAAGTTTTAGTGCCAGTTTTTTAAAAAAAGTAAAATTGGCATGCAATAATAACTTATTTCTGCTCAAAACATAGTTTTCACCAAAATGTTGCTTCAAGTCTAAAAATGTCTGTTTTTTATGGTTTTCTTTCGGTCCTAATGGATTAAATTGCACTTCGGTTAAATGAGAACCAAATCAATAAACGCTTTTAAATTTCCTTCAATTTGATACCAAAATCATGTATGTAGTTTGAAAACTGTGAAAAATTTTAGTACCAGATCTTTTTAGTATTAATTATAAGCTGAGAATGAGAGAAAAACGACTTGAAATTCACACTTTTAGCTTTGAAGGCAAATATTTCAGTCAGTTTGCAATGGATTTCAATAATTTTTTTTGAAAAATGTTGTTTGTTAAAATATCCTTCAAACATAAGTTGAAATTTTTACTAAACCAAAGTATTAATATTTTTAAAAATTTTTTTAAAAAATGTTCAAAAATTTTAGTTTAAGCCAAAAAATTGGATAAAAGTTGTTTTTGTTGTAAAAAAAATTAAATCCAAAATTTAGGTTTTCGATTTCCTATCAGATGATATAACAATCTTAAGGTTAATAATTTGTAGTATTACTTAAACAATAAAAAATCGTTTTGGTAGCGAAAAATCAAGCCTACCCACTATCAATTTTTGAATGAAAACTTTTTGAAAACCCGGCGAAGCGGCGGGTTTAAGCTAGTATCAAATATAAATAAAATTATAATTTTATATTACAAATCTATTCTAAACATAATAATTTACATACGTAGTATTCTACTGCAATAAGTAAAATCACTATTAAAATTATTCAATAACGATTAGGTATGTATATTATATTAATACCTCTGTACGGTAGGTCCAGAACATGCAACAGCTTAAGTCTTCTTGTCTCTTCAGAGTCGTCCAGCAAACATATCGCAGTAACATTGGAGTGGTTCTTTCTTCAATAACTGAAGGCATGTTTAGATCGTTATGATTTGTAAAATTAGACACAAACCAAGGGGCATCAAGTAGCATCCGTAATGTTTTTGATTGGAACCCTTGCAGCACTGCTATATTTGATTTAGAGGCTGTACCCAGCAGCTATTTCCATAAGTACACGTAAGTTTAATAATGGTTTTGTAAATTCTTATATTGTTGTACAAATTTCGTTGAGATTTATGTCCTAACAACCAGTAAAGCTTTTTGGTTTTATTGTTGACTTGTGGCCGTTTTTTCCTGATTTGTTCTTTCCAGGTTTCATTGATCTTGACAGGTGTTCAGTTGTCTTTTCATAGTGTAAAAGTTATATGTTTTGATTTGCTGGAACTAATTTTTATATTCCATCTGTTAAACTAGACTTCAAAGTTTATGGTGCATCAACTGCGATGCTTCCAATAAAAATTCAGATGAGGCCGATATTGCAGTGTCACCAGCATATATAGCAACTAAAACGTTACTAAAAGTTGGCATAAATGACGTGAATAAGGTGCATAAAACAGGACCTAAGACACTCCCTTGAGGCACTTCTGAGCAAATTTTAGTTATTTTTGAAACCTGATGACCATAATTAACAATGAATGTTCGGTGAGATAAATACGACTTCAAAGTTAAATAGAACGGAGTGAGCAAAAGTTGCTTAAGTTTATATAACAGTCCGGTGTACCATTCCCTATCGGTAGCTTGCTGAACATCTAAAAACACTGCAGAACAGTATTTCTCGTTCTCCAAAGCGTCTCTTACAAAGTGAACATTTGTGCCATTGTTCTGGTGTACCTGGCTTGTACCTGAACACAAAGCGATGTTCAGGTATGATGTGAATTATTAGTAACATTCTATTCAAAAATATTATTTCAAATATTTTTGAAAAAACCGCCAAAAAACTCATTGGAAATTGGTCTATAGAAGCTATTTCGTTTTCGGGCATACCATTTTTAGGAATTTTTAGGAGCCATGATTATTTTGGCACATTTCTATTGAGTTGGAAGTGATTCACTTTTAGGATTGTGTTATAAATGTAGGTTAAGAACAAAATACCTGTTTTTGAAATTTATTTAATAATCTTTGCAGTTATGTCATCGTAGCCTGGAGGCTTATTTTTGTTGAATATTTTTATTTCACTCATTACCTCAGCAGGTGTTATATGTATAACTGGAAGCTCCATTTGGCATGATACGTCAGTATATTGTGTAATTGAGATTTCATCATCAGAACCATAATTAAAAGTAAACAGTTTAAGCACATTTTTAAAGTGAGACCCAAACGCTTCAGCTTTCATTTGATGGGACTTATACCATAGGTTGTTAGAGTCTCTAATTGAAGGATCCCCTTTTTAATCTAATTATTTTCTGATAATCTTTATCTCAAGACCTCTTTTTAATCTAATTATTTTCTGATAATCTTTATCTCAAGACCTTTCTAATGATATATCAAGTGTTGCTGTATAATTTATAGACTTGCTGGAATAAGGGGACTCTTACAGGAATAAATGTATAGACGATGATTTAGTCATAAAAATTAACCTCTTTTTATATAGTTTAAATAATGTAGTGTCATAATCCTTTTCCAAATGTTTGAAATTAATAATACGAAGGTAATATTTATTTTTAATCAAACTTTTTATTGTTCTTGTTGTATGCTTATATTATAAACTATTTTAATCACTTCGTCTTATATAAGCTCAGAATAACTCGGTGTTTATTTGTCAACATTATTAATTAAATGTTAAACTTTCTTAATTAATTAATTTAAAATTTGTTTAATGTGTAAAAATTATAATTAAAATTAATAAAATTTTAAAATAACATTCAAAACTTATTTCGGTTGGTGTATGAATCCAAATAATTGGATAATTTGACTATTAAAATGTAGTTTTCTTACCTACATTAAAGTGGCAATATTATCTAAGGAATTTGATAAATTTTCTAAAATAAGAAGTAGGTTTACCCACTTTGAAGATAATAATATATCAAAATAATTAGATAATTTTTCTAAAATATGTAGATACCGTTCCTACTGTTAAGGGAGAAAGCAATCTAAATAATAAGACAAATTTTCTAAAATAAGTAGTTGTTTTTCCTACTCTGATGTTGGCAAACTAACAAAATAAATAGTGAATTCTCTAAAATATGTAGGTGCCGTTTCCACTCTTAAGTGGGAACGCAATCTAAATAAGTAGATAGTTTTTCTACACTTAGTGGGTGGCTTACCTACTCTGAAGTGGACAGAGTGTTAAAAAAAGTTAGATAATTATTCTAATTATTTATGTGTCTTATCTATTTCATGGCTGAAACTATACCTAAATATTTACATGCTTTATTTACTCTCGCAGTTAGACTACCTTATACAATTATAATACATTAACATTTAGAAATTTGCAGCGCACCTAAACAAATTCGTTGACTGAAAATCACCGGATTACTTTAGCTGAATTTTATACATTTTTAGGTAAAAGTCTTTTTTTTCTGTGTACTACTGGAGTACCGCAAGGCCCGGTTTTAGGCCCTCTTCTGTTTTCCACGTTCATCAATGACATTTTCGATAAATGCAAAGATGTTACAATGCATGCGGACGCTGATGACCTGCAATTATATTTGTCAAGAACCATTGGGCTCATTGAAGATCTGTGTGCTAGAATTAATGAAGATTTAGATATTATAGTAGATTTGGCTAGAGAAAATAAACTTAAACTAAGCCCCATTACATCTTACGTTTTGCCAAACTCTAAAACACCCTTCACAAAGCTATACTTTCCACCAATTCCACTCAACGGCGTCGACTTAAAAGTTGTTAGTAAGGCATCCAATCTTGGGTTCCAAATAAATAGTTCCCTGTCCTGTGAGGACCACATCAATTCCTGCGTCAGCAAAAACTAATATGTTTTAAGAAATCTGAGAATGGCTGCAGCGTTTCTTCCCATTGAAACGAGACGTAAACTTGTCTTACAGCTGTTGATGTCAATTATCACTTATTCGGAAGTCGTTGATTGCAATCTTGATTCGCGATCATCCCATAAGTTGCTAGTTGCTCTGAATAACAAATCCCGTTATGTATATGCCTTGAGGAAATTCGACCATGTATTGTTCTTTCGCACTAAGCTACTTGGACGATGCCTATTTCGTTATCTTCAAGCAAGAATTTGCATCTTTTTACACAAAGTAATCTACTCACGTTGTCCTCACTACCTGTATGAAAAACTTCAGTTCTGTAGATCGCATAGAAGTATGAACCGTCTTGATTCCGACCTGCTACTATAAAAAATCTAGCAGGCTATTTTTTGTCAGCGCTATTAGACTGTGGAATTCTTTGCCAAATAACATAAAGGTCACTTCCAACCAAAGAGCCTTTAAACGTTTAATCTTCGAATATTTCTCATAGTTCTATTCTTTTCTCGATTTATACTACTTCTTTTCTTTATTATGTGCATATTGTTAAATTATGGTATGTTTATGTCAGATTGTTTTTATCTTTTAATATTAGATTAAAAAAAATTTTTTGTATTTTTATCTCTAAGTTGCAATGAATAAATTTTTCCTTACAATTGTTGTACAGGGTTGTCAATATTCGAAGCGCCCATCTGGCAACACTGTAACTTTCCGCAGTGATGCCAAATCGACTAATGACATACCGCGTTTGAAGCGTCATTCCAAGCAAATACTTACAATGGAACAGTACACGCCACGCAAACGCTTTAAAATTGTTGAAATTTACATTCAACAAAACAAGTCAATAGTGAAAACTCAACGTGCTTTCAAAAAAATAAATAAAGTGAAAAGTGCGCCTTCCAAGAAAACAATTTATCGTTTGTATGAAACTGAAAATCCACAAGAGATTCAAGAGGTACCTCTTCACGATGCAAAAGTCACTGTTTGGTGCGGTGTTTGTGCTAAAATGCTCATTGGGCCGTTCTTTTTCGAAGATGATAATGGCCACAGAGTTACTGTCAATCAGGAGCGTTATCGCGATATGATAAACAATTTTTTCATGCCAATCGTTCGTCGAAAGCGTATCAGGCACTACTGGTTTCAACAAGACGGCACGCCACCACACACAAGCCGCACTACAATCGAAAAAATAAAATGGGCGCTTCGAATATGGACAACCCTGTATATTATTTTAACCTTTAATTCTTTCTTAAATAATAAGTATAATTAATTATCTCAGTTTTATAAGTTAATAACTTAATGTTGTAATATTTCTTAATAATTTTATTGTTATTCAACTTTTTTGTGCAGCATGCAAAAGAAAAATTATTCTTATATGCTAACGTATTCTGCTTAATAAATTTAAATTGAAATTGAAATTGAAACTAAATTCATCATATCATGCCCATCATTTACACTCATCGCACCACACCCACCATACCACAACCATCAAACTACACCCTTTATATTATACCCATCATACTATAACCATTATATTATATCCACGATACTAATCCGAACACACCGAAGCTATCTTACCATACCATACCAACATAACAAACCATCATACTATTCATCATATATTTAATACCCAATACAACATATCCAGCATACCTACCCCAACATATCTTAATCTTCATACTATACCATCATCATGGTATGGTATGGAATAAACATGTCAGTTCAGTTTTTACCAGGGCCTTTTGTTTGAAGAATCAAAGTCTAACTCTAAATGTTGCTACTGTACGAGTAGGTGTTAAGGAACCAAATTTAAATCAATTTATACAAATTTTTATCGAACCGAACTTTTAAAAAAAATCATCATGCGGCATCATTTAGAGGTGCATTTTAAAGAAAAAGAATAGTACTAGATGATAGTGATTAGTGCAGCCTTTATCTTATCTCAAAAACAGCTATTTTTCGTGTACATAACCTCAAATATCTCAAAACCCTGACATGATGCGCCAATTTTGAGTTCGGATTCGGATTTTATGCAAAAAATGACTTCAGAAAGAACCAGCTTAGGCCAATATAATCGCAACTCCACTCTTTGCAGAACTGTGTTACTGGTGCACGTATAGCTATTTCTTCACTGAGGGAAATATGTGTTGAAATTAAATAAAATTATGTTCACATTAAACAAATATGTTTTTGAAAAAGAGCTTTTAAACAATTTCATTTAAGTGAAACACAAATGTTTGTAAAGTAAAATTTAAAACAAAAGCTTTTTTTTTCAAAACAATGATTTTAAATATACTTTTAAAGTACACATTTTCAGTTTAAAAACATTTATTTAAAAATAAAATTTAAAACAAAAATTTTTACATTGAAAACGAAAGTTTTTAACTCCATTTTTTAATGCAATTTTTTGTAATTTTTTCGCGTTTTTGACGTCAGATTCGTGATCAGCGACTCCTGGAACCCCTCGAAGCTTCGTCTCAATTGTCTGCTCATTAATTCTACTACACATAATTTTTTAATTCAATCTCAGATAGCGACGTAATTTTTTGTTATAAAAAAAAAAAAAAATAAGAGAAAATTATACAAAAAAAAAAAAACTATTCTATTTTTAATGTGGCTAACATATTCACTTTCTGCAACAACTAATTCATCACCATAAGGATTACAAGTTAAAACTGCCTTAAAAATTTTCGAAACCCCCATCACCTATGTAATTTGTATATTTCACTTTGAACTTTTCTTCCGATCTCAAAACTATTTCTTGCACAGCATCAACCTCCACCTTCCCAAAGGAAAGGTCTTAAACCAAATCTTCCTTATTCTTGATTAAGGCATTTAATTTAAGTTTTAAGTAGCTGAATTTTTTGAATCAAAGTAAGCGCTGTTCATGATGCCGGCACAGTTCTAGTAGATTTTTTTACTTTAGTTTCTATATAAACAACCACTGTCGGCAAGCAAAAGACGCACGTTTTCAACAAACACATGATTGCCATGCTGCCCAACGCCCACAAAAATATGCAACATATTTTTCAACAATTGTTTACATTATGTAGGGGAGTGTACGAAAAGCAAAGAACAACAACAACAAAAGCAACAATAATCATAAATGTAACATCAAAGACAACAACAACTGAATCGCGTGTTGGCTGGTGTGAATAACGTGCACAACAGGTTTTTTTTTTTTCGCCACGCTTCAACAAATTAACTTAACCCAGAAAAGTTTACAAGCAAATGCGGCGAAAATGCTTAGCGGTGTTTTGCCGTTGCTTTGCATGTGCATGTGTGCGTGTCAATACGGCGTGTTGGTGTGCATCGTTGTGTGTCCGCTTGTTAATATGTTGGAGAGCAATTCTCAACAACACTTGAAATGAGCGTGATTTGCATGGAACTTAAACTTAAGCTAAAGCAAGCCAAAGAAACGAAGAAGTTGACAGAGAGCGAGAGAGAGAGAAAGAAATAGAGTTAAGACAATGCTACGCTAAACTTTCTTGAGGTAAAGTTTGTTATATTTTAAGTCAAGCAATTTAGTCTAGTTTGGTGTTGTAGTTGTTGCGCAAGAAGATTTTCCGACTACTGCGAATAAGTAGCTAGATATTTAAATATATCTATTGAAGTAAGAAGAGTTAAGGTTACGCATACGTCGTGGTGTGCCAGTGATAAAATAAATGATAAATGCTTTTATGATATTTGCGAATAATAAAAATAAAAATTTTTTCAAAATAAATGAAGCTATAACAATAAAATAAATTAATAACAATTGAAAATTAAAATTATATAAATACTAATACCTAAAAAAAGAAATTATTATAAATTATTATAAAAGTAAAAAAAAGTAAAAAAAAAATTTGCAAAAAATGGAAGTTTGAAATTCAATCGAATTCAAATCGACATAGGCGTTTTTTAAGACCAATGAGAAAGCGGTGAGCCTGCTGGAAGGTAAAAAACTTTCAAGTCGTATAATGTTTTTGTAAATATACCATATCACAAAATAGTTTGAATGATTATTTTTAATAATAATTCTTTTGAATGTTAGCAACGTAGCATTATAAAAACATATATAAAGATTTTGTGATTATGTATAACTTTAAAGGCTTTTAAGGCGCTTTCTAAATAATTCGAAAGGCTTTTTAAATGCTTTTGAAATTATACGAAAAAATAACACAACTTATGTCAAGTTAATTGAGCTATTAAGCATAATTTTTGCAATGAACTTTGACTGATTGCTTGTCTTTCAGTCAAATTTTATTGCTAACTCTAACTTTTCTTAACTGTCACATACATTTCCTTTTAAATGTGAACTTAAAACTATCCAAAATTTATTGTTGTCTGCATTGATTTACTTGGAGAAACTCAGGTTATTTTGAATGTCATCGTGCCGCAGTTGTCTGCCAATTTTTAAATAAATATCAGTGTTTATTTTTAATTTATTTTTACACAAGTACAGAATACTATATCGTATTCTTATTTTGCACTTGTTATACCCAGTGTCATTGTTAGCTTGGCTTAATTTTACTTATGACGAAAATTTTTCGTTTGTAAAAATGGGTGAATCTCTTATCAGAATGTTATTATTTATAACATATATCAAGATATCCTAAGTGATAAATATTTTTAACGCTACTTTTCTTAGTTCATATATGTCAGTTAATAGATTTATTTTGTGGTGTAAAAAAAATTGTGCATATAAAACTAAGAAGTCATTCAAATTAAATCCTCCTAACTTTTACTAACATCAACAACAACTCAAATTATTGCCGTATGTTGTGAAGAATTTGCAATATATCTACAGTAAACACATCTCGTATAAATCTATGGTTTTATAAAAATCTTGCAAAATTGAAAAATCGTATGAATAAATTTTTAAAAAAGAGTAAAATTAATCCAGTTTTTCGTCCAGTTTTTTAGTAGTGCGGAGAGAATACGAAACTCTTAAAGCATCTCTGTATAAATATCACCTTAATAAAATAGAATCAGATACTAAAATTAATCCAAAGTATTTCTGGGAATACTAAAAGGAATACTAAAGGCTTTCCGAAGAATATGTTTTTTGAGCAAAAAATGACTAATAGTACGTAGGACATCGCGAACCTATTTGCAGATTTCTTACGATCAAATTTTGTTGCATTACCCAAAGACGACGCTAACGACTCTTTTTTTCTGTGATGGAACTCCTATAATCGATTTAGGATCTTTAGTTCTTTCGAAAAATTATGTCCTTAATGAATTGTTAGCTTTGAACATTAAGGGGTTACATGATATTGGCAGTTTTATGAAATCGACTTTTTTTTAATAACTTTGTATTTTAGTAAATATTCTTAAGATTCAAAGAAAAAAAATTTCATGGAAAAATTCTTACGGGTTCAAAAGTTACAGCCGGATTAGTGGGAGCGCATTTTTAATTTTTGAGCTACCTATGTACGGCAGCTGGTATATACTAGTTTTACTTGCTACCTGACTTTTGGTGGTTGTTATTTCGCACCTACTTGAAGGGTGAAGGGTGAAGCCCGAATTGCTAAACGATTGCAAAAACTATAAGAAACAGCACAACACAAGATAACGAAGGCATACAGTACGAAGCAGGCATGGCAGATTGAAGGTAACCTTTTTTTTCTTTGTTCACAAACTTTGAACGCGTTTATCTCGAAACCATGTTTTTCGTACTGGTTGCAGCACTAGCGGGTTCATTTTTTGACGAAACTCTTTTTTTTTTTTTGTATTTTTTTAACCTTGATTCGCTATCGTATGACACGAGCTTTTTTTTTTAATTTTTTTTTCGATTTTTTCACAAAAACACACTTTCAAATTTGGAACATCACCAAAAATTGAAAAAAAAATTTAAAAAAGAAAGCTCGTGTCATACGATAACCAATTTTGTTAAGATTTAAAAAAGTCATTTTTTTCCAGATCGGACAATTTTTGTCAACTCCCAGCGCTGCAACCACGAGGCCCCATTTTTTTCTCTGCCGCCAGTTTGGAGCTCTATAATATCATGTTGGAGTGAAAAATATGTGTTTTGAATTTTTTTCTTGTAATTTGTTCAATTCTCTACAATAATAAAATTTTTGGAAAAATGTTTGTTTTTGACTGAGTTATAATTTTTAAAAAAAGGTCTGTTTTCTCTGCCGCGAATGTCTTGTCCCACCTTAATAAGAGAACGGGTCCCGACAATATTTCCTCAATATTTTTAAAATATTGTGCTGCTGCTCTAGCTCAGTCACTTACTTTTTTGTGTAACCTATCTTTAAATACTGGTCAGTTTTTGGATGTCTGGAAAGAATCCATCATTCATAAGTCTGTTTCTAGGCAAAATATAGCTAACTATAGGCCAATATCTAAGTTACCTTTAATACCTATAATTTTTGAGTCTATTGTCAAAAAACACATTTTTGTCGGAATTAAAAATTCTATTTCAGAGTTTCAGCACGGTTTTGTGAGTCTACTAATTCACTTCTACAAACCTGACCTTGTTTTCTCATTTTATTATAAACGAGTTGGAAAAGGGAAACCAAGTGGAAGTTATTTTTACTGATTTCGCCAAAGCATTCGATAGAGTTCAGCACTCTATTCTTTTAAAAAAAACTTGCTCTTATGGGATTTCATTCATCTTTGTTCTTATGGCTCAGAAATTACCTCTCATGCCGATATCAGGTAGTCCGTATAGGGAAACATTCTTTTAAGGAAATTATGAATTACTCAGGGGTGCCACAAGGAAGCCATCTTCGACCACTCCTATTTGTTTTATTTATCAATGATCTTCCTAATTTTCTTCATCATTCAAATTGCTTAATGTACGCGGATAATGTCAAAATGTTCAAATCAGTCTCTTCGCATGCCGATCAACGGCTTCTGCAGTCTGATTTAAATAACATGAATAGATGGTGTTCTATAAATAAGCTATATTTTAACCTAGAAAAGTGTAATGGCTTTTTACAGAATAAAGACACCAATTTTATACAATTATTCAATCGCAGATAGGTGTCTGCAACGGGTTGAGTATAAGTCTGATCTTGGAGTATTTTTTGACAGAAAACTCACTTTTTCTTGTCATTATGACCGCATTATCACCAAAGCTAACTATATGGAAGGGTTTTTAAGACGTAATTCGAAGGAATTTAAGGATCCACATACTCTTAAAATGTTATTTATATCGTTAGTAAGATCCATCTGGATCTGGGATCCATATTATGATATTGAGTCTTTGCGTCTGGAAAAAAATTAAAAAACGCTCTACTCGATTCATTATTTACAAACTTAACTGGAACTTTATGCCAAGCTATACGTCACGTTGCGCTCTTTTTGGCATTAATACATTAGCCATGAGGCGTAAATACTTTCTTATAATGTTAGTTCGAGATATCTTGATGTCGCATATAGACTGTACACCACTTCTCGCTACTTTAAGGATTTACGCACCTGAGAGGTACGTTAGGCCAAGGGACTTCCTGTATATTCCATACCATAGAACGAACTATGGCAGAAATGATCCAAATTATAATATGTGCTCGGCATTTAACTCGATTAGTGCTCGAATAGATTTCACACTGAACAGAGATTTATTATAATAAGCTAAAACTTCTCTAAAAACTTCTAATTACAATTATTCATATATTATAATATAAATGATGTCTTGTACTTTTTAAATATTAATCTAACTTCAGAACTGTTAAACAATTGTTGGTAGTTGAATGTAAATAAATCAAAATAACGATTAAACTAAATTTATATTATATAATATCAATTATAATATATTTTATAATAAATAACAATTCCTTTGTCAAAAAAAGTTTGTTTAAAACTTAGAGCAGATGGTCACTGTAGGTATACCTCAGCTTAAATTATTTTCACTAAGAATATGTAAACAATTTTTTTTTTTGTATTATGTAAACAAGTAGTTTGTCGCCTAGTGTTACGTTAGTTTGGCGTTGATACTTTTTGACAGAAATAATTAGAAATAATTAATACCAAAAAGGAAAATTATTAAGATAGTAATGAAATTGTGGGATGACAGCTACTCACGCCATATATTGTCTATAGACTTCGTCTAAGCATACCCTGTTGAGTAGAGTTTTCCTTTGTTTAAAATCCCTTTTGTATATTTAAAAAAAAAAAACTATACAGGGTGTCCCGCAATTGAGTGCAAATATTTACGGAGGTAAAAGGTTATGTTGAGTTGAGCAAAAAAACGTACGGGAGGGGTCTATTAGGACCCTGTAGCTTAGTAGCTACAGGGTTAATTAATTTTGCACGTCTTTAATGCACCTTATTGTTTCTAGCAGAAAAGCTAAGTCACAAAAGTGATATTAAACAATAAACAATGTACCGTTATTAGAAAATACTTCACTTTTGCTCGATATTGTTGTTGTGCATAGATGACCAAAAGATGATCGTTACAAAAATATTTAAAATTTCGTAGTGGCGTTATATATATGTTTTATATACCTTATAAATAGAATGAAATTCAATTCGCATTGTTTGTGGAGGTCAAATTCACATTCACTGTGGGTTAATCACATTTACAAGTAGATAAGCAGCTGCTCCTTAGGTGCAACCTAGAATTTATATTATTATTTTTTTAAATTAGTGGAAAATTTTAATCTTACTTTGGTTAGAGAAAAAAAATAAGCAAGATAAATAAAAAAAAATAAGCAAGATATATTAAGAAAAAAAAAATAAGGCATGGAAAATACAAGTTAACAATTGCATGCAGAAAATTGCATTATTATATAGGACACCATGTAGAAGAGAAAAAAAAAAAAACCAAAAGAAAACACCAAATTCTGAAAAAGCATAAGAGAGGAAAACGGAAGAATAAAACCCAAATTTAGCCAAAAGTCTTTTTTAATAAAAATCAAAATAAGTAATTTCAGACAATAAAATTTATAACTTAGTATATATCAATTTAAAATCTACCAAGAGCCGATTACAACCATCTATAACTTATAACCATTTAAAACACATTGCTGTTATTTAAAAAAATTAATTGCAGTTTGGCCATTCATAATTTATAAAAAAATGCAAATCGTTGAAATACCACCTCTATTTAATTCAATAATTACAACCTTTTTTTACAGCGATGTTAAAAACTATAACAATAACAATTGCTTAATTTATGCCTAACAAACATGTAAGAAACAATTGTAAAGAAAGAGCGAAATCCAACTTTAATTGTATGGCAACCATAAATTAAGCCAATTACAAGTGCGGAACGTTTTGTTGTTTTAATTGTTTGTGAATTGTTTAAAATAATTGTAAAAATAAAAAAAACTTTCACTACTTTTTTTAGTATATCTTAATAAAAAGCTTTTTAGCTGTAACAATGACAGGAGCTATTGAAGAGCAAAATTTTTTATATTATTAAAAAAGAACGAAAAAAAAGTGGCGTCGCATCAAACGGAAAAACCGCCGGCTGTCGTCAAAGTAAGCAACTGACTTCCGCTTCATAAAAACACACACACACATATATACATACAAATGCACACATATATGAGCACAAGCAGCGACAAAAAAGAACGCAAAAATATACCGCTCTCTCTACAAGCTCTCTACTTTCTCTATATTAATGCAAGTAGTAACAGTGTTGTACGCAAAGGGTACCTTCAGAGTTTAAAGGGCGCTAACTAGATTTTGTTAATTAAAAGAGTTTGTGATAGTAAATTTTTAACCTTGTAGAGTAAAAATCAAAGGTTAATGGGAGCTAACTAATTTTGTTTTTTTATCAAGAAAGTTTGAGAAAATTGAATTTTTACCATGCAATGTAAATATTGCGGCTGTAATGAGTTGTGAAGCGTATATATAAGGATGGGTGTATTTTCAAACTAATATTGTCTGGGTAATTTTCGGCTTGGACATAAAAAGTTATTAAGAACAAAAATTAAAAAAATGGAGGTGGTGGTGCACTCGACTCTGTCGCAGCTTCCATTTTGTGCATTTGTTCTTTAGGAATTTTTAACGATGAATTTTCGTTGAAAAACATATAAATATTAAAACGTTTTTGGGGTTGATTTACTACACAAAGGGGAAAAAATATTAAATTTATCCAAAAACATTTTTAATTTATCCAAAAACAAGTTCGTTTTTGAACCTTTACGCATTTGCATAAAACAAATACGTAGACATATAAAATTTAAAAAGAAAATAAAAAACAATGTGGCAGCCGTGGACTCGAACCTAGGCTTCCTCGTATACACGGCAAGCACCACAACTAGTATGCCAAATGCCACAGCTCAATTGAAAGATTTGGCTTTTAATAACTAACAGCAGCAAATTTATTTAAAATGAAATCAAATAAAATTTTGCCTACGAAAATTTAAATACGCAAAAAAAAAAAAACTTTTTGTTATAAGGAAAATATTTGATATAACTACGTAAATATTTAAACACAATTTGTGCACGGGCGCGGATAATTTTAATATTCGTTATTTTCCTTAGTGCACAGATCTGGCCTTAGCGCACAGATATTTATAGGTTGTGAAGTTAAAAATAGTCGGAAAAATTATCGAAGAAATTGTATTCTCACAGATAGCTTTCAAATGACCAAAAACTGCTGCTAGTGCCATCTGGGGCACAGCTACAACAAAACTGATGCCAGAAATTAAATCCTCGCATCTAATTTAACTTAACATCAGACATCAAAGGTACAGAATTTATACATACTTGGTTCTTATTTAGAAATATTTTCCTTGCAAGAAGTTCTGAAAAAACTCATTGTTTGAACTTTTTGTTCAGTGCAATAAAAGTGAGCAGATTTATACACAGTAAAAAAACTATTATAGATTATTATCGTAGGTAAGATAAACAAGAAAATTTATTTCAATTCATTAAATTACGACTCCATGCTTAATGTTACTAGATCTCAGCATTTTTATCTCTAAGATAGATTCAAAGAAAATGTGAAGATTCATCAAATCCACGAATTGGTTTAGCGCACACAGGACTCCTTTATATATCGTTTATGCTGTGAGCACGGATACTTCTTCTCTTCATTGTACTTCATTTTGCAGAAACTTTTCACAATGACTGACTACAATTTTTGATCAATTTGAAGCTTTCTGTGAGTATGAAATCCCTTCGACAATTTTTTTCTACTATTTTTCCCTCAAGACCCTGTCGCCAATGGTAAAACAAATTTTTCGGCCATTTAGAGTACTCCTAGAGCAAAATAGATGCCTAAAATGGAATTTACACATCCGATTCACTTTAAAAATGCTCTAACATTTATACGTTTTTATACAAAAATTTAACGTAAAATATTACTAAAGAAAGCAAACTGGACAGAGTGTCTGTCGAGTGCACCACCACCCTCATTTTTTTATTTATATTCTTAATAACTTTATATGCCCAAATCGAAAATCGTTAAGGCAACATACATTTTTGGACCGGCATGCAAATTGACCCGGCCTTGTCTATACTATTTTATAAAATTCAAGTGCACATTTTTGTTTCTAGGTAAACTCTAAAAGTACTGAGCCGATTTTTATGAAATAAGTTGTTAAATTATATATTTGTGCCACAGCACAGAATTTGTGTATTTTTGTTTCAAAATTTTAGAAATAAGTATATTTAAGTAAAGTTTAAATTTTTTTAAGAAACATCCCCGATACCACGCATTGCTTGATAATTCTTTTTTACGTGTTTGTGCTGCGAGATTTGTTTGGAGTTTTAATAAACTCCAGCTTGCTTCCTACACTTCTCTTTTTGTAGATAACAAAAAAAAAAAAAAAAAAAAAAATGATAAGTCTCGAGCAAGACGAAAGTATCTCACTTTCGTACAAATATACATGCATTGCTACACTGCAAATTAAAACAAAAAGAGAAAAAGTTTTTATTTCGTTTGATATCTATTGTCTTAAGGCGATCCTCTGCGATATACGAAACAAATAATACGAAGACGTTAGTGTTCAAAACTGAATTAAATCACTATATTTACACATAAAATAATTATTGTCAACATTCTTTGGAATGTCCCCCTTCTCAACTATACCGGTTTAAGCAGATAAAACAAATGATATAATAAAATATTAGCTGTAATAACTTGATTTTTATATTGTATCGAAGTCACGCACAGGTCTCTTTTTAAGCTTAGAACTTTCTTAATATTCAAGATATCTTTATAAATTTTTTTTTTTACATATTTTTGAGATGTTTTTAAGTCATATGAAAATTTAAGTTTAAAATTCTGGGATGCCTCTAAATGTATTGCCCGCCCTAAAAGGACTTTGGCAGAGCTTTTTATGATCAAATCTATAAAATATAAAAAAAACCTCTTATAAAGGTAACCTAAACTTCTCTGCCTTCTCTCAACCAAATATTCTCACACATCTCTGAATTTTATGGCACTCTTCCAAAATGCTCACACAGCCTATGCACACAAAACGCACACACACTTGCTGTGAAAGCAATAAAATGCGGAAGAGAATTCAACAGCTTCCGGTTTATATTACATGGTCGCATTTTTTGGTGTTATCGCCCTCATACTGCTTTATATTTATATTAGAATTTTTTTTTTATTTCTATATTTTGTGGTTTTTGTTTTTCTTTTTCCTTTGTTTTTTATTTTTTTTTCCTATTTTGTTCTATTAAATTTACCTACTTTTTAGCCTACTTTTTGACCAATTAAAGCAAATGTGTTTTTTTTTTTGCTCTCATTTCGATTTTGCCGGCTTGGCAGGTTTTTTTTGCCGACTCAACTTTGTTCCAATTATTTATATTTTGTTTTTCTTTAATTTTTGCCATGGCGGTCAACATATTGATTTTTGCATGCATTTACATTAAATTCCGTAAATGAATTGTTTTAATCTAGAATTTTGCTGTTGTCAGATTTGCTGATAAGTAAGTGGGTCAAAATATTTATAAATGTAATTTATAGGACGCCGCGTTTATTCACCAATAACTTTTTTGTTTTTCTTATTTATAGCAGACCGCTTTATTAAGTTTTAAATGTTGTGTTAATATTGTTTTGTGACATTGAGTTTGAGTAAGGTGTTGTATTCTTTTGAGGTCATTCCTTAAGATTTTCTTGAGTAATTTTTTTAAAGGTTCAGTAATTTCTGTATGCAGCAGCTTTAAGTTCACAGTCGGCGAATATTTTGGAAATCAAGTACTGTGAACATGTAATTAATCAAAGAAAATTTAAATTTTAAAATGTAAAAACTGTTTTGTTGCAGGATAAAATGCATTTTAAATGAAAAACATATGAAATAGAGAGTTACAGTAAAGTTTTTGTTGTTTGCGTTGACCGTTCAATGATAATTTTACGTATCAGGAGATCGAGGGCTTAAATCCCATCTTATACTCAAGAACTAATCAATGGAAATTTATTTTGTACAAAATTTCTTTTTTTTTGTACAAATTCACAAGAATTTTTATTAGATGGTATCACTAGAACAGGTTCATCTGTCACTAAAGGACAGCTGAAGTTTCATGAGTTGTTTGAGTGTCGCTACTTTCGCCTTCGTAGAAAAATGGAAAAACAGGAATATCGCATCCTGATCAAACATTGTTTTTTGATGGGAAAAATTGCTGAACAATCATTGCAATGGTTGCAGAAATGTTATTCAACATTTGAATTTAAAATGGGTCATACAAGCACCGAAGACGCGAGGTGCGTCTTCGTCTGGAATGCCAAAAGAGGTTACGAATGCATCGAATCATTTTGAATGATCGTAAAGTGAAGTTTTGCAAGTTAGCTGAGGTCCAGGGCATCTCAAAAGAATGGCCGGGATATATTTTGCGCGATGTTTTAGCTGCAGAGGCTCAAACAACGGATGATATACACAGAACGGGTGATATACTTACTTCCTTACTTAGTTGGTCGTAACAACCCGTGTCCGGGTTTCAACCGACCTCATCAGCTCTCGCCAGGCGCCTCTGCTTTGCGCGCGCCTTCTCTAATCGGATACACCAAGTGCGGTTAGGGCTTCCTTAGCCTGGTCCATCCATCGGAGGCATGGTCTCCCTCGTCGTCGTTGACCAGCGACCCTCGCCTCGAGCACCTTAATCGCTGCAGCTTCGTCGTTCATACGATGGACATGACCCAGCCAGCGTAGTCGCTGCACAGTTATACGCCGAACTACGTCAATGTCATCGTAGAGCTCATACAGCTCGTGGTTCATTCGGATGCGATAGTCATCGCCGACTCGAACTACTTTTCTCTCGAACACCCCCAGAGCGGCTGCGTCAGTTTGCGAAACTACCCATGCCTCAGCGCCATAAAGCAGCACAGGTAGAACAAGCGTCTTGTAGAGTGTTAGTTTTGTCGATCGAGAGAGGGCTCTGGAACTTAGTTGCTTACTGAGCCCGTAGTAGCACCTATTAGCAATTATTGTTCTTCGCTTTATCTCCAGGCTGATTTTGTTTTTGGTATTAATGGCGTCGCCAAGGTAAACGAACTCCTTGACTACTTCAAAGTTATAGCTGCTGGATGAAACGTGGGAGTCTAAACGCCGAGCTCCTCCCTTGTTTGTAGACAGCATATATTTTGTTTTGCCCTCATTTATCGTCAAACCCACTTTGGCTGATTCCTTTTCGATTGCGGCGAAAGCAGCGGTAACATCTCTCTTGGTTCTGCCGACAATATCAATATCATCAGCGTACGCAAGGAGCTGGACGCCTTTGTAGAGAATGGTGCCATTACGATGCACACCTGCCTTTCGTACGATACGAATGATGTACGAACGGGTGATATACACAATCAAAATCAATGAGGATTACCTTGCAACATCTGGAGACAAACAACTTAAGAACAGCATGATGCAATTCCGCGGGGTGTTGCGAAACATTTTGTCTAATACACAACAGTCAACGTCATGCAGACGACCTTCAAAAACGCATTCCCTAGCCTAGACGAAATCTTTCATGCAATTCGGAAACTTAAAGCAAGGAAATCGTGCCCGGTTTAGATGTTATTGCACCTGGGCTTCTAAAAACTTCCTTTGATTTAGAATTTCTGGGCAACTGACAATCTATCAGACGAACTTAAAGCAGGTATTATATTCAATATATGGTACCAAAGAAAGGTGATCTTTCGGATTGCAATAACTGGAGAGATATAACATTGCTCAGAATGATCAACAAAGTCATAGCACATATTATTATCGGCCGGATCACCAATGTCATAACTCCACAACTGGGAAACAAACAAGCCAACTGCTGGCCTCAGAAATCATGTATCGACCACATCAACAGCTTAAGCGTAGGGCAGTCAGTGTAATTTTGGGATCAATTGCAGTTTCATGGATTTGATAATTTAAAGGTTTTTTTTTTAATAAAATAACTTTTTAATTAAAAAAATTAAAACAACATTAAGTAAATTCAAAAACTCACGTTTATATTGACATCAGTAAATTTTATTACATTTCATCAACATAAAAAAAAAAAAAATTCTTTGCCCACTGTGCGGAATCGAACCTGGAACTTTTGGTGTCAGTCCATCGCTCTACCCACTGATCCAATCAGCCTTGCTACTACTTACTGACATGTAACTGTAGCTATGTTAACAGATGCTGTATTAACAGATGCAGTATGTCGCAGTATTCTGTTGACAGCCATGCAACAAAAATCTTTTAATAGATTATTGTGTATGCTGCAGCATAGCTTCAGTCTTCATTAATATTGAATAAATCACTTCGCGTAACGAATGAGTTTGGCCCAATGCGTAGTGTAGTGACTTTATACACAGTGGTATCGGTTGGTGTGGGTTCGAATATCAACGGCATGCGAAGGTAAAATATTTATTTGATATTTAATTTAATGTTTTTGTTATAAATAGACGTCAAGCAGCAAGAAAAGCCGAGAAGACATTAATTTAATTTCTTACAAAAAAACGGTGTTGAGTAAAAGAAAAATTTGTGTTTCCGATTTTAGTCAAGCAAATCAAGCAAAAAAGGAAAATAAAAAAAACAAAACCCGAAAAAAGTCTTATTTTTTAAATTAATTTTTTTTTAAAGTAGCGTATAAAAAATTACCAAATAATTGGTTAATTTATCACACAAATAAAAATTGGCAAGTCAACATGTAAAACTTAGGAGTTTTGATGAAGTTCTTGGGAGGCTAAAAACTGCTAAAGCCATCTTATAAATTATGCTAGGTTTTTTTTTCAATTTAACATAAGCTTTTTTCTCGGTGTACGTTAACAGATGCTATATTAACAGATGCAACAAAAAAAAAATCCATACAACAAAAATCTACTAATAGATTATTGTGTTGTGCTGCAGCATACCTTCAGTTGTTAATTAATTAATATTGAATCAATGACTCTGCGTAACGAAGGAGTTTGGGTCGATGCGTAGTGTAATGAACTCTTAATCGGTGGGTGTGGGATCAATCCCACGGCAGACAAAGGAATGATTTTTGTATATGATATTAAATGTTCTTGTTATAATAAACGCAAGCAACAGGGAAAAGGCCATACATTTCTAAGAAAAACGGTGTCGAAAAAGGAAAGTCCATTTCACTCAAACAAATCCCAGAACGAGGCGCACAAACTTCGCTTCAAAAAAAAAAAAAAAAAAAAAAAAATCAAAACCCGGAAAATAGTTTTAGCTTTGAAACTTAACTTTTTTTAAATAATGTAAAAATTACCAAATATTTTGTTAATTTATCTAATTTATCGCCCAAATAAAATTTGGCAAGTTAGCATGTAAAACTAAGGCGTTTAAATGAAGAACTTGGTAGGCTGAAAACTGCCAAAGCCAGCTTATAAATTATACTAGATTTTTTGTTAATTTAACATAAGCTTTTTTCTCGGTGTATTTAACGTTGTATTCGATGTTGTAATGAAAAGCAATGCAAGAGGAGAAAGGTATTCCATGGGGCCTGACGGGATGGCTCAGTGATCTTGACTATGCGGATGACTTTTATCCGTACTTTAGTGAACAAGGCAATGGCATGATTTTGACAATTCGAATTTTTTCAAAAAGTAGTAAACCAATGTTTAGTTTATAGTACTAACTTCAAATTGTAAAATCATAAATATATGTTAGCTAAGCAAATCTTCACATAAAATCTCATTTATGAATTTCTTTTCGAATTATGTAGTTATGTTAAAAATTTTTTGTCTTAATGGCTGGATAGCTTTTTAAAATATGAACATTTTTGCGAAATACGCAAGTATTTATTTTTCATCTTTTTAGATTTCAACTACATTAACTTGTATACTTTCTCTTTTTATATTTTATTGTTACTAGCAACAATTAAATGCTTCCATTAATATTGCTCTTCATTAACTGATTGTTTTTGCGATTGTTTTGAGCAATGAACAATTTTAATTAACATTTTACAATTTAAACATAAAAAGTAAAGATTAAGCGGTTGCATTTAAAAGCTTACATTTTTACCTTACATACCATGTACGAAATTAAAAAAAACTTACACAAAAATGTTGCAGATTGTTTATATTTTCCAGCAGCAACAAACATTAATAATAAATGGCTGCGCTTCGTCAAACACAGAGTAAATCTTAATTACACTATTAGTGACTGAAGGGTTAATAAAACTACTAATAAAATTCGTTGATTGAGCGTTGCCTTGCTTGTAGCTGCGTCACGATTGGTTGGCTGCTTAATAAAGACTAAAACCAATAAAATTATGTAAAACTTAGTTACAGAAATAACAACAACACCAACAGAATCTGCTGACTTTTCCACTACTCGCATGTATCAGCCCACAGCCACCCGTAAGTTGTTTTCCAAGCAGCTTGTTGATATGCTCTCTTTCGTGGCAAGCACCCAAGAAGTGGCATGAGCTACCGGTGATAGCTACTCATGCGCAATCAATTGTTCGTTCGTTTGCTAAAACCAACAATTTTAAGCCTTTTGCCATGGCTAAATTTATTGTTGCTGCTATTTAGTTTAAAACTTATTCGTCTTTAAATAATTATAATTATTTCTTCATGTCTTCATCGCTAAACATTGGCAATGAAATCGCGTAGCTGTCACAGTCGCAAATCGCGTTTACCGCTGTACGATTGTCTGTTGCTGCTTCGCATTGTTGTGGTGCTTTTGTAGCGTGTTTAAGTCTACTCCGCTTATCGGGTTTCGTGCCACGTGCTTGTATTTAAAGTTTTTCTTCGAAGCATAACGGTGTCATTCGTGTTACACCTACGCGATGGAGTCAATTATTTTCGAGTGTGTTAAATTTATAACGTTTTATGTGTAATTTCCGTTTGTAGGCAACAACATGAGGCAAAAATAGATATTTTATTAATAATCAATAAGAAAGAGTTATAGTAAATTGTTTTAAGATTTTATTTGAATTCTTATTGTAATCAAAATATTTGCATTTTATTTATACGAGCAAATATGCGTGCATTTAAAAAACAAAAATATTAAAAAGCCTTATTTTGTCCTTGAAAGACTTTTTGTTCGTTAACTGACGGTAAGGAAATTCATGTGCTATTAAAATGCTAAACAAAATATGTTGTTTGCTCGTGAGCCAAAAAAATAAAACTGAATTAATTAAATTTTTAATTGCATTCAATGGCATACTCTGTTCTTCATTCTTACCTTTGCGTTGTTACTATTGAGATAGTTTGCAAAGATCGCATATTTTGGGAAAGGTTAGTAATCTTCGAAATCTTTATCAAAAAATGGTACAGATACACCAAGTTTAAAATTTACAAAGCACATTCTTGATATAATCATTATCCTTCGTTACTAGCTTAGTGCAAATTAGCAAATCGGGTGACACATTTAAGAATTTTGAAGCATATTCAAGAACCGCCACTGATTCTGTCTTGATGTTGAATTTGAAGAGATGGATGAACTTGAAGCTTTGCACAAATTGTAGTTCTATAACAGTTAGAGAATTAGATTAGAATTGTGTACAAAATATAAATTAACTCATACCCCTAACAGGGGTTCAAAGGTTAGCGTGCATAGGAGTAACAGGAGCCATGAGATGTACGCCACAGGCGGGTCTGGATATGATGATAAATCTTCTCTCCATAGAAGAGTTCCTTAAATGTTCGGCGACTAAGAGCGCGATTCGCCGCAACGAATCACGAGCCTGGAAAAACTATACATTCGGACATGCATCTATTCTAAATCTCTTTGGAACCGAGGAATCAAGAAGAGCAATTGACTATATCATACCCAGTGTGAGATTCGGTACAGAATACACCACATCTATCCCCAGTAGACAAGAATGGAAAGAAACGGCTGTAGAATCCTACGGCAATTTCCATTTATATACTGATGGTTCCAAAATGGAAAACGGAACTAGATCGGGTGTATACTGTGAAACACTGCAAATCAAAGAGTGTTACAAACTCCCTGATTACTGCAGCGTTTTTGAGGCAGAAATATATGCTATTGAAAAAGCTGCACAGGCCATTACAGGAAAAATCTTACCCCCACTAGGGTAGCAATTTTTTGTGGATAGCCAAGCGGCCATCAAAGCACTGAACAGTAAAACGACGAAGGCTCGAACGGTGCAAAACTGTTAACTTGCACTGAACAGTATCTGCAATACCCACAATGTCTCTCTCTGCTGGGTTCCCGGACATAGCAATATCGAAGGGAACGACGAGTAACCGCAAGTACAAACAGAGCTGATACAGATGTGCACATTCTAATAGGCGTCGTCAAAAGGAGTATAGATCTAAAAGCCAGAGATATTGCTAACACAAACTGGGCTTCCAGAGGTGACTGCAACATATATCGATGGCTTTAGCCGGAGCTAAATGAGAAAAGAACTAAAAGCTTTCTGCTTTTGGTCAAATGGGAAATCCGGATTCTTGTTGGAGTTCTAACAGGTCATTGCTCCATTGGGGTTATGGTCAATAGAATGGGCATAACAGCGCCAGACTTCTGTCAGAGCTGCAAAGATCAGGAGGAAACAGAAACAATGACTCACCTACTATGCGGATGCCCAAGTCTACAGAATCGTCGACGACTCCGACATATGGGGAACAGATTTTTCAAAGACTTGGAAGAGTTAGTGAACACACCACTGCTAGACATCTGAAGGTTCATAAAAAGCACAGGATGATTTGAGAAACAAATCGGAACAATGGTTTAACATGGTACCACAAATATAAAAAGGGGTTCGCAATGGACCTAAAGGTCCTCGCGGAAGCGCCGGTAACGGTGCACGACCCTTCATACCTAACCTAACTCATACTATATAAATTCAGCATCCTCAGTCTCGAACACTTTTTTGATAAGGTGTGGGCAATCATCTGTATTTTCTTTAAAATGTAATTTTAAGACTGTCCATATCTTTTGGATTCTTTTAATACCAAAACATAAAAATCCAGATTAATGCAGACCGACTGAATTAGGAGGAAATTTTCACAATAGGGTATTCACACGGGACTCGTTAGCTTGTAAGTTGTTACTTGTTATTATTTTAACATGCACTTTGTTTCTGCAAAATGATCGAACAAAAGCAAAGTGAATGTTAAAAAAATAACGAGAAACAAACTGACTTATACCCCTAATAAGGCTTTCAATTTCATAGTTTAATCTATCTGCTCAATGCTTAGCTTAGTATACACTCACGGAACTGGTGATGCTATCCAAACATCGCTTCTTCTAGCCGTTACGATGTTACGATTACGATTACGTTACGATTACGGCTCTCAAAAAATATATTATATGAGGCTGTGACAACCTCACACGAAGTTGCTACAACATTTAATGATGAGAGGAATTTTGCTTTGATAGCCAAATTGTGGAGGCTTGTCAACCTCACACGGAGTTGTTGAATCTTTCAATTGTAAGAGGAATCCGGTTTTGATACCCGAATTGTGGCGGCTGTGCCAACACTTTTTGCGGCTGCCTTGAATCGTAATATCAACTTCTTCTATTAACCCGTTATGGACTGACCCATGTTCCCGTTGTGCTAGAATAATGAAACTTTCCAAAAATATGTAGTTTGGTCTAACTTAGATAAAAAGAAACAAAATCAAAAAATAAACAAAAAAAAAATAAAAAAATCGAGTTGCCACCTCGAGATTTTTAATTTTCAAATTGAAATTTATCCGAAGAGGTATCAAATGTATGGACTGGTCCTATTTTATTTTGCTCTTTTGCATTTCTTCTAAACACACCTATCACCTATCTGCCACCGTACAAAAAACCAGAGTGCGTAGAGCAATCAAAATTTGCTCTCGCTCTTTCGAGTTATCATTAATAAAAACAGAAGCAATGAATAATCTTTTCATAGCAATTCGTTGAACGCTACGCTCTCGCATAAACACCTTAAACACTTGTATTGGTTATTCGTCCGTGTACAAAGAGCGCTCATCGGTATGAGAACATCGTCACTGTTTTTATCCCTCGAGTTCTGCAAATGATGCGCTCTTTATATGAGCTGAAAACCATTTGCTTCATTCATCAAAGATAAGTATTTTGATACTTATTATTTTGATATTTGCTTATTAAGAATCAATATAGGTGAAAATTAACCATTTTCTTATGGGTTCCTATGGGGGACGGAAGTTTTGAGACAAACAAATAGAGGGGGTCTATTATCCCATTTCCCACATTTTTGGGGGGTCGTCGAAACACGTGTTCAACTGTCCACTGTAAGTCAAATTGTAAGTCAAACACGTGTTTCGGTCCCTCCCTAAAAATATGGTGAATGGGGGCAGATATACCCCCCAATTTGTGTGTCACAAAAATACTTCCTCTTATAGTAACCCCCCAAAAATTTTAAGATTTTACCTATTTTGTTTCCCCTTCGAGATATGAAACAACATAAAATCGAAAGATATCGAAAAATCCTCTAAAGATCTTCGAAAAAATGGAAAAAGTGCCATATCTCGAAGGGCAAGCAAAATAGGTAAAAATTAACCATTTTTGGGGCTTCTAAGGGGGGAAGCATTTCTGAGACGCAGAAATAGAGAGGTCTATCAGCCCTCATTTTGCACATTTTTAGGGGGAGACATCGAAACACGTGTTTAACTGGACACTGTAAGTCAAATTGTCTCCCTTAAAAATATTGGAAATGGGGGACAGATAGATCCCCTATTTGTGTGTCTCAAAAATGCTTCCTCCTATAGTAATCCCCAAAAAATGGTTAGATTTTACCTATTTTGTTTCCCCTTCGAGATATGAAACAACATAAAATCCAAAGATATCGAAAAATCCTCGAAAAATCCTCGAAAAATCTTCGAAAAAATGGAAAAAGTGCCATATCTCAAAGGGAAAGCAAAATAAGTAAAAATGAACCATTTTTTTGGGTTTCTAAGAGGGAAAGCATACTAGAGGAATAAAATTTCATAAGATGTCATTTATCATCTCTCCAGATTCGATGATATTTGACTTATTCGGCTTAGCCTCAGACTCTCCTACTCTTAAACATGATTTAACCAAAACCATATAAGAATCATACGAGTTTAGAAGAGCTGTTGAATACATTTGGCATCTGTTCGACTTTCTACGCTCCGCATCAACAAAATGAGGAGTGGTTACTAGAAGCCCTTCACAATCTTGAAAATGAAAGTATTGAAGTACGGAAATTACCAACTGAAGTGACTGAAAACTTATCTTGTTTCTAAAAAGACTCAGTTGTCGTCAATATGATATACTGAATGAAATCTTACTAGAAAAAAAAAATATCTACGCTATTGTCTACAGTCGGCACACATCTCCATCAATCAGAAATCAACATAAAAATTAATTTCTTAGCTTTCACCGAAAACAACTTTTATAGTCACAGTGTATTTTCAGTTTTTTTTGGAATTTTTAGAGAGACTTACACCGAAGATAGCTCAAGTTTGAGTTCATATAAAATAAGACATTGTTCATTGAATAAGACTCAAAATTCATTTGATTTGGTGATATACATAAATTAAATACTTGACACTTGACATTACAGAATTAGTATCATTAACCGCATTCAGTGGGTGAGAGTAAAATTCTATTATTACAAAAAAAGGGTCTTGATATATTTTATTTACTTCTTTCAAATTTCAATGAAAGTATGTGGGTTTTTAAAAAAAAAATCTTTAAAAAATTTCCTTTTTTTTCAGAGAAGTCCTTGATTTTCTTGCAGAAAACAATATACAGGCAAAAAATTATTCTTGCCAAAGAAGAGCATCAACAGAAACTATTTTAGAAAACTTGCTGTAAGCATGGCCAATATAAGGACATAAAAAGTGAAAGCAACATACACACACATAAGCACAAAACACAACACAATGCAACAGCAATATAGCTATAATATTCAAATGTAGAAAAGCCATTGAACTGAACTGAACTGATTGTTAAAGTGAGTGAACGAAAAAAAATGTTGAAATATTCTTGCAACACATGCAACGTCAACAACTGCAATAGCAGCATATATAAAACGGAAAACTGCAAGGAACTGGAAATACACAAAAACTGACCAATACACAAGAAGAGGCGCACACGAACACATCAACATAGACGGCGATAGGAAGTTCACTCAACTACGCAAAGACCTCCACTGAGGACGACACGAGGACTTTCATTCAGTTTCTTTGGTTCTTTGTAGTTTTGACGCAGGTAACGTGCAGTTACTTGAGGTATTCTTTGTTGCCTTTCTTTTTTTTTCTTTCTTTCTTAATAGTAAGCTGCAAATCAATAACGCCTTTCCTTATACTTGCAGTTAATTTTGACCCATGCTAGCCGGTTGAAAAGACAGCTGACGCAAAACAAAAGCAACAAGAACCTAGAAGCAAACGGATGCGTTGTAGATAGCGTAGACAGCGAGTGAATTTTTTTGCTAATGAAAACGTAATTTCCGTAAGATTTTTTAAGTTGAAAATTTAGATTAAATAAAATATTTGTTTTTTTTACAGTTTTTAATGTCGACGTTTTAACTAAACTTTCCAGCATCGTTTTTAAAAGCGCTCTTCCACATTTAACAACTCTCCATGTTAAGATGAAAGCGACATCTTCATTAACACCTTCCCCACCACAGCTAAGACCAAGCTCCAGCACAACTGAGGCCCGTACCACACCCGCTATAATACCTCTGGACTACAACTATCAAACTATGTCACCCGCCTCTTCGTTGTCACGTAACTTCTATCAGCAATCGCAGGCACGCTCTACAGGTTCCGCAAATGTGACCAACGTTGAAATTGAAATGGCCGACTCGCAGTACAACAGTATTTTTGGAGATCCTGTACCCCCTCCTCCGCCGGAAGATTTCTTTGGTTCACAATTTCCGCATGCCGCCGAGTTTTTGCGGCGTCCTTCTATGATACAGTTGAGTTCAGAGGAGGAGGTTGATTTCTCCGGTGGTGGACGTTCGAATATACGGCGCCTGTTTTCGAATGTCCCATATAGCTCATCCATAAGCCGCCGTCTGTCCAATGCCAACTACGCTGCACGCCTGCAGCCACCCGATATACAAATTCTTCCTCATTCGAGTGGTGGCTCAAGTTCAGAGACCAGAGATTCACCCAACTATGCGTTGCTTGCTCCAGGCGATATACTGCGGCGTCCAGCACTTTATGATATAGCTGAGCCTGCTGATACAACGGAGCTGCAAGAAACGCTAACAATCAGCGATGCGACTGGACTTCGGGAGTACTCGGAGGCCACGCGTCGCGTGTCAAACTTTTCGGAGGACTTCAAGTCAAATGTTGGAAGTTTGGGGTGAGTTTTTTTTGAAATCATATGTAATGCATACAACTAAAGCCGTCCTTCTCTTTAGCTCTCCACCACCAGATGTTCCCGAACTGCCCAAAACCTACACGCGTCAGTTTTCCAACGAGTCCTGCTCTAGCAGTGAATGGTTTCGCCCATCGTCGCATGGTTTGACCAACTTTCCAGAATTCACAAAAATGCCTCGCCTACGTCCCAGCTCCAAGAATGTGATGTCTATCAAACATGAAGAGATGCCGATGCATCATTCGCCCGTAGCAGCCATGATCAATGACTCAAATGGTTCGAGTAGTGGTGAGGAACGTCTTATGGACACAACTGTTGTGCTCGAACGTGCAACGGTGCCACTACCAGCTACACCCATTTCACCCGTACAACAACCAGATCCATCGGCAACATATCGCTATGAGAGTGACATGGGTCTCTTGCTATCTCCACAACAGTACCTACAGCAGCGACGTAGCAGCGCTGTTGATGATTATGTGGGACCAAGTTTGCCACTACCACCAGCACCGCCACCTCTCCCACCCATACCACCACCTCCCTTCCTGGAGGAGTCTCTGAGCTTGGATGTTAACGATACACAGTCGTTAAGAGGCGAACTGTCGCCAGCTATTATAAAACACTCTATCTCCACGGGTGGCGAATTTCGGTATAATTTACAAATTCTGGCGTTATTCCCAAGTCTCTGATAATCTTTTATTCTTTTATTCCAGGGTTGAGCAGCCACGTTTGCATAAGAAAACTGCATTTACCATCATCTCCGACAAATCAAGCACACCCCAAGACTCGCGCGCCCAAAGTCCTGTCGCACAGCATCACAAAAGTCAAATATCACCATTTCTAGGCTATGGCTTTAAAGATACCTCCACAACAACTGCAACATCTGCATCGATTCCAAGGCATGACCAATCTACCCTGTATGAGCAGCGTCGCAAGTCTCTTTCCACGACCCAATTAAAGCTTCCACACCTCCGTCAAAATCTACTCGCATCTGATGACTCGCCTCGTCCTTCGGTACAATTCAATATGACTGGACGTCGTAGTCCCAGCAAACTGCCGCCTCACAAAGGCATTTTGCAGCATCGCGAATCCGTTTCCTCACTTCCAGATCAAGATGCAACACTGCCAGTGCCTCAAGTAATCCCTCCGAAAGCTCTACCTTCTTCGGCTCTAGCCTATGGCCCCAGGATGAAGAGCTGCGAAACACTGCCGCTCATCACCGACCCCTATCGTACTGCCATACCACGTCTAAATCGTTCCGCACTAGACTTACGACGCGAATCATCCGCAATTCCACCCGGTGCTCTGCCCCGACCACTAAAGCCAAATCCAAATCCTACACGCAAGCAGCGTGGCTTGTTGCGTGTAATCAACAGCGCAGATAGCTCGTCGCGCATTCCACTTCGCTCCAAGTGGTCCAGCATGGAGGATGTGACGATAGAGCCGAGTAAACGGCGTCCTTCAATAACGCCATTTAGCTCTAAGGCACGACGGAGATCAAGTTCCACTTCACCAGAACGTCGCAGTTCAACGCAGACTGCTTCTGATCGTCGTAGTTCCAATCTGAGCTCGATTACAACGTCAGACTTTAGCTATCGGCGACCTTCATTAACACCGCAGTCTCAACGAAGAAAATCAATCGTGCCGGCTGGAAGCAGTCCGGCTACCAAGCGAAGGCAATCAATAGCACCACCAGCAGCAACCTCTGCTGCACGTGCATCTCGCAGCAAAATAGCGAAGCCTAGCACACTCTCGCCCATAATTGGCACGCCCAACAAAGACTCTAGCAGTCCTCAAAGTCCAGCGGTGGCATCAACAGTATCCGAGACAGCATCCGATAGTGTCTCGCGACGAGACTCTATCTCAAAAATACCCGTACGCAATGGAGCGGAATCAAGATCAAACTCACGGCTTAGCTCGCATGCAGACTCAAGGCATGAGTCTCGCTCTAGCTCACCGATAAAAGATTTCAGTGGAGCACTGCCTGCGCATTCCAGGCCAACATCACGTGCTGCCTCTAGTCGTTCACCGTCGAGAACTACGATGCGTTCAGAGTCCCGAGCATCCTCACATGGCACCCAAATAGCGGCGGCATCACGCTCAACTTCACGAGCCTCAACCAAACCCATTTCACGCGGTGGATCGCGGTCCAGCTCTCGTCAAAGTTCACGCATGGAACAGGCCCGAAGTGTAGCGAACTCACGCTCCAATTCACGTTCAAACTCACGTTTGAGTCAAAGTTCAGTATTGAAAACTGGCAGTGTTTCACTCAGTCCGGGGCCCAAGCTTAGTAGTTCGATGAGACGACGAAAGTCAGTGTCACTTAGTCCGAAAGGTAGTCGGCGAACTGTGCTCATACGGCGCAGTTCACTGAGTCCTGAGCGGAGTAAAATAGGTAGATCGCCAGAGCAGCAGCAGCGTAGAAACTCACGTTCAAGAATACCCATGCGAGCAAAAAATGGTGTAGAAACTCCACCTACAACCAAATCATCGCCCAAGTCTAAACAGACAGCAACAACAACTACGCCTGGTGCACAACGAAGATCACCCACACAGCGTAGTAGTGTGAGACGTAAGGAGCCAGCTAGTGCCAAAAAAGCACCAACATCGGTGCGTAAGCCCGAGTCGAGTGTCAAACGTACACCTTCGTCGGTAAAAAAAACTCCGACTGATACAACGAAAAAACCAAGTCCACTTCAAAAGACTGCTAGCCGCACCAGCATAAAACGAGAAGCTTCAAATGTACAGAAGAAACCAAGCGTAGCAGCGACAGCAACTGTGGCTACAGCTGTCACAAAGACTTTAAAAAAGGAGGCCTCAGCCTTAAGCCTTAAGAGAGGTGCAACCGCTGGCGAAGTTAAACGGCCACCAACTGTGCTGAGTACGGTAACAACAGCAGGAAAGGTTACTGCAGCCAAGAAGGCAATTAGTGGGGGAAACAAAGTAAGTGCAGCAGCAGGCGAAAATCGACCCACAGCCAGGACACCTAGTGCAGGGACGACCAAGGCGGAAACTCCAAAGCAGGCTGCTGCAAGTGGTGATAAAGCGGAGAAGACTGAAGGTGCGGGTACTGGAACAGATTCCGGGTCAGCAGCATCCACAGGGAGTCTAAAGCGACAAGTTACCAAACTACGACTCATGCGAGCGGGTTCCAAAATGAGTCTGCTGAGTCGAAAACGTTCGGACAGTAACTTAAGCAGAAAGTTTGATGCGGAAACATCCTCAATTGCCGAAGAAATTGAACTAGGAGGTAAGTTCTATCTTTCATTAAATCTCACTTCTAAAAATTTATAATCTATTCACCTATTATAGCTCAATCGGACGAGCTGCTAAACAAGGCTTCCCAACAAGTATTAAGCACAACCGAAGACATCTCCACACTGCCTTCTGCAATCCTAGAAAAATCACAAAAGACATTAGAAAATGTACAAAAGACTGTTACCGATGCTACGGATGAGATACATAAAACAATAACTGAAAATCTTAGCGATCTCAAGAGTTTAGCCGAAATCGATATAAACAGAACCACAACAGCTGGTAGTGGTGGTGTTGTTGGCGGTGGTTATGAGAGTGCCGCATCACCGTCACCAAGTGTTGCAACAGTTGTCGAAAATAAGGCGGGCAAAGGTGCATCTGTATCGCGCCTCGGAACTGCTGAAGGTGTGAGTGCGGCAAAAACTGCCGGTAGCCTAACAAGTCCTGCTGTAATCGCTAAGTTACAAAAATCACCCGCCCCACCTACACAACCAATTGAGGCTGCTGTATCTATTGTGAATGGAGCTAAAACATCATTAGAAGTTGGTGCTACAAATTCACACAATGGCACTACGATTGACTCCAGTCCAGCAACAGCTGGCGCCCACCACTTATCGCCGGGGGATACCGATGCCGATTTGGTCGAAAGGGTTAGTGAACGTGCTATTTCTGTATTGCCAGAAGTTGAAAGTGAAAGTGCAAATTTCCAGAGTTACGAAATGGGCATCAATGACAAGACTGACGCTGGTGTTAGCGGTGTAGATGGCATTGCCGATGCAGATACGGATGCCGGTGGAAGTGCAGATGTCAAACGTCGTTCGCCCGATGGTCAGGGTGGCTCCACTGCCGAAAGTGGTGACAAGTAAGTTTTTTTTTTATAAGATTATTTCAACACAAAAAAGTTTTTGTAACCAATAAACCTCAGTTCGGAAATGGAAATGGATTCAGATATCTTTTTTTCTTTTTTTTTTTTTGGATTCGCACTGAAGGTAAGAAATCTTCTAAAGATACATATAGCCTGTGCTAAATGCATGCACGATTCACATTCTAGATCCTGCCCGGATCAGCTGGGACACACAGAATGTGCCTAAGTACTAAAACATACCCCCCTTTGGCGATTATAGGTTTCGGAACACGGAAATTAAAATTAACTCAAATTTTTTAATTATAGTATTATTTAAGTTAAACCAAAAACCGAACAACCAGAATGTCTAAAATAATGAAAAATAATTAATAATAATCAATAAATGTCCAAAATTATACCCTGAATTCAAAACAAAGAATGACCAAAAAAAAATAAAACTATATCTTATTGCCATGAGTTGGTTTGCGGCTACTGTCCAACCAAAGAACCTACGTGGAAAGAGATTGAGCTCTTATTCACCAAACCAAATCCAAACATAACGCAGATATATAAGTATAAAAATGCACAGTAGGGCAGATCAATTTTTTTTTCTGTCCTGGAATCATTGTTTTTCGCATTCTACGTTAAATTCTAAGAAAAAAATTCTTGGGGTGCATGTGGATACGGTGAAATAATTTTCAGCGTAATTTCGTTTTAAAAATTTTAATTGATATGGAAGTGCACTGAGGCGTATGAGTGACATTTTATGTAACAAAAGTAGTAAAAATAATATTAAAACGAAGTATTAAAACGAAGATAAACCCAAGACTTGCTTTCGTATTCTATGTAAAATACTAAGAAAAAAATTCTTCGGGTGCATGTGGAGCCGGTGTAATAATTTTCTCCGTAATAAAGTTTTAATAATTTGATTTGATATGGAAGTGCACTAAGGCGTATGAGTGACATTTTATATAATAGAAACAGTAAAAATAGTATTAAAACGAAGATGAATCGAATACGAACGAACAAAACAACGCAAAGGGATGAAAAGTTAAGTTCCACGATAGAAGTTCAAGTTTTGTAACTGAAAGGTATTTTTAAAAAGCCCCACAAGAATTTTTTTTTTTTATTTTTGGTATTCTTAAAAGTTGTAAAGGGCGCCAAACTTATAGCATGCTATTGTTAAACTATTATTTTAATCAAATCATATTTATATTCAAACATAAATATATATAAAATATATATAAACAAACATCGCGAAAAATTTATTGGGGTATCAATTGAAAGAAGAGATTAATGCCGAGAATCGAAAGCAAACAGGATTTAAAAAGGATGAGACAGGCATAAAGTTAAATTTAAAAAAAAAAATAATTCCGTACAATTTGTTATGTAAAAAAAGAAACAACATGAAAAATAAACAAATCTTCGGCATTAAACCAAAACCAATATGAAATTGAACTGTTAATTATTTCTTTAACATAAAGAGCATAAAGCGTCCTCTAACAGAAATGATGTGAACGTTTTATATTTCATATTTTTTTCGCAGCAATGATGTATCTCCGTGGTTAGTTTTAACCAGTTATACACTTTCTGAAATATTATATTTGGTTTATAATTTCTAACGACTTTTTGGTGTTTACAAGGTGTTTTAATACTATTCTTACCCTTTTTGTACACTTTTTGCTATTTAAAATGTTACTCATACGCCACAGTGCATTTCCATATCATATCACATTTTTAAAACGAAATTACGCAGAAAAGTATTTCACCGTATCAATATGCACCCGAACAGTTTTTTGCTTAGAATTCAACGTAGAATACGAAAATCAATGATTCAGGGCATCAAAATTTCGTTTCGAACAAATTGATCCGCCCAAATGCACAGGCTTAAAAATATAACTTACTATATTACTATATTACTTACTATATTAACAGAACTCATTATAAAAAATAATCTGATAAATCTGAATTTCTTAAAGCCAACATTTGACCGATATCACGTTATAATTAGACCTCGGTTTTGCATATTTGCATATTTTTCATCAGATTGATACCAAACTTTGTATCTAGACGTTTTATCGTTCAAATATAACAAATTGTAATGCATATCGAAAATATGCCACAAATATGTAAAATATATGCAACATATGCAACAAATATGCAAAATATATGCAAACGAATTTCATCAAAAAACTGAATTAATATATAATATACTAGCTTATACTCGGCGAGCTTTGCTGTGCTCAGCATTTATCCCCTAAAAGTAGAGGGATCGTTTTTATTAAAAAATAAAACGAAAAACTAATTCTGAGCGATTTAATATGAGAAATCGTATGGGCGAAAGGGGATCCAGTATTTTTCCAATATCTCGAGAACCGCTCATCCGATGTTGTACAAATAAGTTTCAAGACCCGTGCTATGACTGACCAAACATACCCTTTAATTGATTTGATTGAATTTGAATAACACCATTGGAATCATTGGAAGTGATGGAGAATTCTTAGAAAACTTCCCCAAGAAACTATGGGTCTAAAGTCAAAACCTAGCCTCCCGCAGGGAGACATTAAAATTTGCATTTGAAAAATTTTTAAAAACAGTGTAGTTTTATTAAGAAATGTTATAATTTTAAAAGTATGATCGCTACGTAAGATTTAAGAACAGTTTCGAAAACCAAATTTAACAGTTTGAAAAATGAAAATCAATTAAAGTTCTCTTGTACGACAAAAGAATAAGAGTTGATCAAACTCAAAAAATATTTTTATTTTTACAAAAATTATTAGTTCTAGTGCGATTTACTTAAAATTTTATCGAGAAAAAAATTCATTTTTATTATGTTGTTTTATACTCTCAAGTGTTTTCTAATACCTAATCACCTCCGATCAACATATCATATCTGATTTTGGAGTTTTAAGTTGTGCTCAAAATACTTATGTAAAGCAAAATAGCTCACATTGCTATGTTAACAAAAGGAAGCAAGATTTACTATCACTGTGATGTTTTTGTTGTACAATCGACAAAATGAGAGTGAATTTAAGATACTATAATTACCGTTATAAATTAAAACAGAGTAGGTACAGAGCAATAACAAAATGATCTTGACAATTCGTGAATACGCAGACATGATTTTTTGCATGGATATTGCAATGGAAACTCTTCTATGCCGGAGTTGGTGTACCAAAGAAAAAAATATCCTAATGATTTATTTAATTTGATAGTATAACACAGTACAACACATGATTTTGGGACTCAATTCTGAGAACTGCACGTGAAAGTAGCCCCGAAAAGAACAAGTTCTGCATCATTCGACTCATAATTTCATAATTTCATAATTTTCATAATTAATATTTCATATTTCATATTCATAATTTCATGTGTAGCGATGGCAACAAAATATCATCTAGATCCTTTATCAAAGGTTTATTACGTAATTTTAATTGTTTCTCCAGCTCGGGAGTTCTTGCTTTCCAATCTTTACGTTCATACTGAGTCCATGTGTATACCCTTTAATATAATACCTTGTATTATGTTGACAACCTTCAGATCACAACAAATCCTCCATTTGTGTGCATTGTATTTGATTTTCTTTAAAATTTCTCCCAATGTTTCATACGTTTCCTTCAATGGATGGTTTTTGGTTTGTTTTATGCAACAGCACAGCACTCAAAATTTGAAACTGAACCATCGATGAATAAAAGCCAGTCTCCAGCGATATAATCAATTCCCAATTTTTTCACTAAACCTGGGATATCATGGCAGTAAGTTAACGTATTTGCTTCGTCATCGAAATAAAATTTCTGAAATTCAGCTTGGCTTTTTCGGTATGATGTTGCGCTGACATTTTGCTTTGTGAGTTTTTTACGCTTCAAAAATGGTGCCAAAAATTCTGAATTTTTTTGTGATAGTCCCATCTTAGCCACAATGCAATCCATTTCCATTTGTGTTAGCGGTTGTGGTGCATTATTTTCAATATCGGGTGTCCAATCAGCATCATTCAAATTGGTCGGATTGGTGAAAACGGTTTCGGCTTGCAGGCACACAGTATCCAGACTCGGAGGCTTAGGTGTATCGGTATCAGCAGCGCGTTTAACTGGAAGTGTTGCAGTAAAAGCACCTGTTTGTCTATTTTTGGGACGATATGACCACAAACGTAACAAAAATAATCCAATTTTGGGCATTTGTTTTTTCCATATTGAAATATATTATATGTTTTGTTCTTATTCACTTTTAAAAACCGAACAAAAATTCACTTGTACTTTTCGCGTTCGTCGACACTTGTTGAATGACTAAAATCGATCAGTGAACACCTATAAATACTACGTACTTTTCAATATTTTACTGACAGGTACTTATGAATGGACGCATTCAGGTATCCAACGGAAAAACACACATCATTAAAAAAGTGCACGTCTCTTTTTTCCCTTTAATTGACTAAACGCAGTACCTACCATAAAAACAAGATCAGGAATTCAGCGTCCACGCGTATTTATAATCGTTTATTAGTTTGCTAACGCAATCATAAAAATGAAATAACCTTTTGTTTATTACTTATTTCTTTTTTAATTCTGAGAATCATAAAAAAGTCATCAATTCATACCTTTACTTAATTGTGAATAAAATCGAAACGCGTACATCGATTTTCATGATATATGTCTCATTTTGTTCATAGGTTATGTGACTTTACGTGAAAGTAATAGGACCTGACACTTTTTCCTTTTTGGATTTTTTATGAATTTAAAAAAAAAATTTTCATTTTCAAACTGTTACTTATGTAGGGAAACGTTATATGAACAGATTAAAGAAATTGTAATTCTTAATTTTTTTAAATTTGTTTCAGCTAAATCGGACAAGTGGTTCTCGAGTTATGTCAAACAAAAGAGCCTAAAACGTGACAAATTCCCTTATACGATACTTACTAACTTGAAATCGATATTAAATTATTATGGCATGTAACTTGACAAAACGAATGATGTTGAACTTCTTCTTTTTGGGGCTACTTTCACGTGCCGTTCTCAGAATTGAGTCTCAAATCAATGTGCTGAAAAATGTTGTACTGTGTTATAAATTCCGAGTTGTGTCTAACCTTGGTAAAAAAAAAAAATTAAATTAAAAAAAAGTGAGAGTAGCCGAAATAATAACTTCCTTGGAAGCAAAGGCTTAAAAAAGAAATTTAAAGCTATTTTGAAAAGAAATCCAAATAATTTCAAAAATAAATAATATTTAAAATCTCAAAAATGAAGATTTGTCTGGACTTGAACCCGTCACAAATGAAAATATCATGAAATATAAATTTACTCCAATTATTTCCTGTGACGTTGAAGGAAGCTTTTTCGCTTACAAAATGGTTTTTGGAAAGAAACGTCAAAGCCTTTCCAATAATAAACTAGAGAAAATTTGGTTGTATATTGTAAACCTATAAAATATCGAATGTTTTAAGTATCATTTACTCAACTTTAATATTTGACAATAATTAATAAATTTTCAATATGTATCGCTACCCTCTGAATGGCTTTTATATTATTTTTTATTTGTTTCACATAGGAAGTTTTTGCATACTTTGCATATGTTTTGCATATATTGCATATATTTTGCATAGTATGCATATTTTTGGCATAAATTGTGCATACGCATTTCATGCAAATATGCAAAAAAAATTTTAAATTGCATATCGTTTTCAACTCTATTTTCAATGAGACAAACTTTGGTGTGCATCAGAATTTACTTATCTTAATCCTTCAAAAATATACAAAATCCGAGGTCTTGTTATAATTAACCAAGTATAATATATTTGAGATAGAAATTAAATGGAATTAGGTGTTTAGATGTAAAATTAATTGACGTTTTAATACAACCACCGAGTCACAAAAATTAATCAAATTATAGTTACTATTGAAATCACTACGCATACAACGTAATGGGTCGTGAAGAGCGTAATTTGAGCTGCACTGACTTAACTTAAAAAAAGAATATGTCTACACCTTTCCCAGTTGTTCTTCAGAAAATACCATATTTATTTCAGAAAATTTAAAATTTTTTTCAGATTGTTTTATTTGTACTTCAGAAAAGCCAGTTGAGTTTCAGAAAACACAAATTAGTTTCAGAATTCTACAAATTGATTTCAGAATATTAGAATTGTACTTCAGAATAGCCAATTTGATTTCAGAAAACACAAAATTGATTTAAGAATACTTTAAATTGATTTCAGACAATTTGAATTGTACTTCAGAATAACCAATTTCATTTCAGAAAACACCATATCGAATTGAGAAATTTATAAAAGTACTTCAGAATTTTTATTTGTAGTTCAGAAAATTTCAATACTAACTTCAGAAAATTTCAAATGCACTTCAGAATATTTCAAATGTGCTTCGCAAAATTTCAAATGTACTTCAGAAAACTTCAGAAGGACATCAGAAAGTTCCAAATGGGCTTCAGAAAATTTCAGGTGAATTTCAGAAATTTATAAATGTACTTTAGAATTTTAATTGTACTTCAGATTATCTCAATTGTACTTAGGAAATTTTTCTTTTTTTCACAAATATTTGTCATTGCAATACAGGGAGAGATTTATTTTTGTTTTAATTTTGTATTTATTATTTAATTTTGTATTATTTTTGTATAAACGACTATGAACAGCGCTGAAAACAAATCAAAACGCGCTGACTACGTCAGTGCAATGCATTTGTTCAAGCCGGAAAACAGATTGTATACATCGATGAAACCAACTTTAATCTTTTTTGCTGCCGGACTCGGGGTCGTGCACGAGCTGGTACGAGAGCTGTGCAAATGCTACCGCCATCAAGGGGACCAAATATTCATCTCATTGGAGCGATTGCTGCTTTCGGGGTTGTATCAATGGATCGACGAAGAGGTTCATTTAAGTCACAGGATGCCAATGATTGGATGCAATCTGTAAAGGAAAGATTGATGGAACTGGGACATAATCTTTCGGATCTTGTCATCGTGTGTGACAACGCTCCATGCCATTTTCAGCTCGAGGTGGCAATCACTAGGTTCAATAAGCGAGAAAAAGCAACACTTTTACGGTTAGGACCATATTCACCGATGCTTAACCCAATAGAAAATATTTGCTCAAAAATTAAAACCTTTGTAAAGGTACATATGAGACTCCCTCAAACAAGTGGCCCGGGAGTAATTGAGCAGAGGCTCATTTACCTTGAAAATCTTATAGATCAAGCAAAAGCAAGCATTGCAAGTGGCGATTGTGGAAGAGCAATCCAGCACAGTAGCAGTTTTCATCCAGATGCATTGGCAATGGTCGATAGGCCAGTGAGTGTTTAATGTGTATAATGCATTATTTTAGTGAATCCCATATTCATCTTAACAAAGTTTATTCTTTTTGACTCATTATTATCTATTTGGTTAAGCATCGGTGACTATGGTCCTAACCATAAAAGTGTGTCCCAACGTAAGCGAATTTCTTCGTCGATTTATAAATACAACTCCGAAAGCACCACGTCCCAACAAGGCGAATATTTTAGTCGGCTTGATGGTCTTGGTCGATATTCCATTGGGAATTTAATATTTAACGAAGTTATAGTTTTATACATTATTTCATAAATCTTTTATTACTACTTATGTCTTAAAAATGCATTATGTGTTAATTAAATAAATAAATACAAAATTAAAAAAAAAAAAATAAATCTCTCCCTGTATTGCAATGACAAATACTTGTGTCCTATGCCGAAAAAAAGAAAAATTTCCTAAGTACAATTGAAATAATCTGAAGTACAATTGAAAATTCTAAAGTACATTTATAAATATCTGAAATTTAATTGAAATTTTCTGAAGTCCATTTGAAAATTTCTGATCTCCTTCTGAAGTTTTCTGAAGTACATTTGAAATTTTGCGATGCACATTTGAAATATTCTGAAGTGCATTTGAATTTTTCTGAAGATCGTATTAAAATTTTCTGAAGTACAAATGAAAATTCTGAAGAACTTTTATAAATTTCTCAATTCGATATGGTGTTTTCTGAAATGAAATTTGTTATTCTGAAGTACAATTCAAATGGTCTGAAATCAATTTGAAGTATTCTTAAATCAATTTTGTGTTTGCTGAAATTTAATTGGCTATTCTGAAGTACAATTTTAATATTCTGAAATCAATTTGTAGAATTCTGAAACTAATTTTGTGTTTTCTGAATATGTTATTTGAAGTACAAATAACGCAATCTGAAATAAATCTAAAATTTTCTGAAATAAACTTGGTATTTTCTGAAGTACAACTGGAAAAGGTGTAGATACTCTCCTCGGAACGTTAAAGTTTAGAGATGAGATATCGGGATTCGATTTCACCACAATGTAATTTATATATAAAGGTGACATTAAGCATAATTCTCCTGCTTCTTAGGGAAGGCAGTAAAATTATCCCAAGTCGGGTCTCTTACGAAGGAAGAACCACGTTTGGGTTCCAAAGTTGATGACGTAAAGCAAAATGTAAGAACTCCATATAACACACGCATATTCGAGAATTGGCCTAACGAGAGATGTATAGAGTAATTTAGTAGTAAAGGCATCATTGAATTCTTTACCCTATCTTTTAATGAATCCAAGGACAACTCTAGCCTTATTTACCAATGTGGAGATTGAATTTTAGTTTTGGATCCATAATTACACCAATATCGACAAAAGTATGTACAATTTCTAAGCTAATGTGATTAATAGAGTAATTCATGCTATGAGGAGTTCTGCGTGAAAATGTCATTTGTTCACATTTTTTAAGTTTAGGCTTAAAATGATAAAGTTACACCAGTCCACTAGACTATTTAGATCAGATTGTAAGCGATGTTGATGTCATTAGGTGATTTGTAAGTAAGAAAAAGCTTCACGTCGTCAGCATACATTAAGATGTCACTGTGCTTAATTACCGAAGGAAGGTCATTGACCCTGCGGAACACCTGAGTTGACCAAAATATGTTTTGAAAGAGAGTTTTTATATAAAGCCCTTTGGGCATGTTAAGATAAATATGATTTAATCTAATTTAACAATATATCAGGAAACCCAATAAGATGAAGCTTTTCCAAAAGAAAATTATGATTGACACTGTCAAAAGCTTTGCTAAAGTCCGTATAAATAACATCGGTCATCAGATCTTATATCAGAATGCCTGAAATAAGAAATAAAATTGACATTTAACTGTTATAAATTTATGAAGTAGGTTTTGAGAGAGATTATGGCCCTATTATGTATTAAAGCTCAATGAAGTTGACTAGATTCAACTAAATTTAGTTCGTATAATGTAGTACATAAGCTTCAGTTAAACCATGTAGTTTGCCTTAATCTTTTAAGAATTTTCAAACTACATGGTTTAACTGAAATGCATGTAATACGTTATACAAAAAAATGTAGTTGAATCTAGTCAACTTAGTTTAGTTGTAATACATAATAGGGGCCTATGTCTTGATTCTTAGACCAAAAATTTACAGAGCTTCCAACATCAAAAAGATTTCCCATTAACTTTTATGAAAAATATAGTATACTTTCAATATGTCATACAAATACCTCAAAGTAGATTTCTAAAAATGTTCTGATATCTGGGAGGTTACTTTTTTAAATTATATATATACAGGGTGTCCCGCAATTGAGTGCAACTATTTACGGAGCTGAAAGGTTATGTCGAGTTGAGCAAAAAATTTTATGGTAGGGAGGGGGGGTCTATTTTCACATTCTTAGGAGCTACAGGGTTAATTAATATTTCACGACTTTGATTCACGTTATTGTTTCTAGCAGAAAAACTAACTGGCATAACTTATTTTGATAGCTCAATTTAAAGGCAATGAAATCACCTTTCTAACGGTATATCAACAAACAACACCGACTTAACTGTTACCTAGTTGTGCTCGTGTGAATATCAAATCATTCGATTGAAACTACGAAATTTCAATTTTGAGTGCAAATTTCTCAGAATTTTGCGTAATAAATGAAATTTTTTTTTATATTAATTTTGTAATTTATTCAATTTTTTTTTCAATGGCACCAAAAACATAAACATGTATTTAAAAATAAAAAACAAAAATTGTATTACTACTACGCATGTTTACATACAGAGACTCCGCATGGTGATTGTGCTATGAAAAATCCATTTATTTTTTAAAAATCATAATAAATTCGAAATATTTATTATATTATTATTATTTTTATTCCTTATTAAAAATATATTTTGATTGCTAAAATCAAAATTTTCAATTAAATTTAAAATAAATATAAAATATATATAATTTTACTGCAGGAAAAACAAGGAACTCTTATTTTCCGAAATATTTATTTTTATAAAACATAATATTTATTTTTTACCAACATAAAAATGAACAAGAACAACAAATTCTTCACCAAATAAATCAACCAAAAAAATTATATGTCTACATTTACGATACCATTGAAACAGTCTTTTTTTGAAGCAAAGCTTTTTACTCCTCGTTCTGTGATTTGCTAAGAGTGAAATCTGAAAAATTTTCGACAGATTTTCTCTTGGAAATTTTATGGTTTCTTTGTTGCTAGCGCTTATTACAACAAGTAAATTTAATACTTTAACATTAAATACTAAAAATATTTTGTGGCCGCCCGTGGGGATCGAACACGTGTCCTATTGAATGAGAGTCCAATACACTATCCACCAGGCCACAAAGACCTGTTGGAAACAGTTGTTAATTCAATATTAATTATAACAGAAGCTATGCTGCAGTAGATCGTCACCATCTATCAATAGATAAAGGATTGTGTATTTGCTATGTTACAAATAACAAAAATTTGCTTTTATTTACCACAAGGTGTCTCCAGCATCGGTGTGTTTGTATTGTGAATGCGATTGTGGTGTTGTTGGTACGAAGAAAATTAGCAATGCCCACAAGTGCGTTGAAAAGCGCGTTCTTAAGTGTCAAAAAAATAGATGATATCAATAAATATGGAATTAACAAAAGCATGCATGACATCGGCAAGGTATCTAAAATGTTTGTTAAATTTTGTTTCGTGTGCGTTCTTTAATATATATTTTTGAAGAGAAGCTTTTTACTTCTCGTTCTGTGATTTGCTTGGAGTGAAATCTGAAAAATTTTCGACAGATTTTTTCGCTAGGTACTTGAAGGAAAAAATTTATTCAGTGCAGCCAAGTTCACAACCATTTGTGGAGAGTTAAAATGGAGAGTCGCTGGCATTATATGCCAGTATATGTAATTGGCGTGGAAATTTGACATTCAACAATAAAAACAAAAATAAGCAGTAAATTTGTTTTCTGTATATATGTAATTTATTTTATGTTATTTTAAATTTTTGAATTTAAAAGTTAATTTAATAAAAAGAAAAAATAATTAAACTATCAAATCTATGAAACTGCGAAAAAGCTTCGCTTCTCTCGTGTGTCCAACGACGCACCTCTGTTTTTGAAGCGAAGCTTTTTACTCCTCGTTCTGTGATTTGCTTAGAGTGAAATCAGAAAAATTTTCGACAGATTTTTTCTTGGAAATTTGATGGCTTCTTTGTTGCTAGTGCTTATTACAACAACAAATTTAATACTTTAATATAAATATTAAAAATATTTTTTGGCCCGCCGTGGAGATCGAACCCGCGTCCTCTTGTATGAGAGTCAAATACACTATCCACCAGGCCACAAAGGTTCCTTAGAAATAGTTGATAATTCAATATTAATTATAACAGAAGCTATGCTGCAGTAGATCGGCACCGTCTATCAATAGATAGAGGATTGTGTATTTGCTATGCTACACAATTTGCTTCTATTTGCCACAGGGTGTCTCCAGCATCGGTGTGTTTGTATTGTGAATGCGTTTATGGTGTTGTTGATACGAAGAAAAGTATCAATGCCCACAAGTGCGTTTTTAAGTGTCAAAAAAATAGATGATGTCAATACATATGGAATTAACAAACGCACGCAAGACATCGGCAAGGTGTCTAAAATGTTTGTTAAATTTTGTTTCGTGTGCGTTCTTTAAAATATATTTTTGAAGCGAAACTTTTTACTCCTCGTTCTGTGATTTGCTTGGCGTGAAGTATGAAAAATTTTAGAGAGTTTTTTTCGCTAGGCAGTACGTTTGTTAAATTTAACGTTTGTAATGTTTGTTAAATTTTGTTTCGTGTGCGTTCTCTAAAATATATTTTTGAAGCGAAACTTTTTACTCCTCGTTCTGTGATTTGCTTGGCGTGAAGTCTGAAAAATTTTAGAGAGTTTTATTCGCTAGGCAGTACGCTGTTGAAGGAAAAAATTTGTTCAGTGCAGCCAAGTTCACAACCATGTGTGGAGAGTTAAAATTGAGAGTAGCTGTCATTATATGCCCGTATAAGTTAACACCTCACATTACAAATAAACTTCAACATAGCGATTCCACTAAATTGAGCAACATCCGTTCCCAGCTTATGCGCTGACCAAGCGTCTGGCTTGCGAAACTCCAACACGCGCGGCAGCGTTTCCCACATAAAGAATTCCCGGAATTAAAATAAATCAAAATTAGTGCATTTTAGAGTTTTCCTCATTTTAAGAATAATTATTGTAAATTAGTTTAAGTTCGGCATTTAAAGAATAAAGAGCATAAGCTCAATGAAAAATATTTTTTTTATATTTTTTCGTAATCAAAAAGATTAACTTATATGTAGTTGGCGTGACCGAATATGTAATTTAACATTCAACAATAAAAAAATAAGCAATAAATATGTTTTCTGTAAATATGTTATTTATTGTATGTTATTTAAAATTTTTGAATTTAAAAGTTAATTTATTAAAAAGAAAAAATTATTAAGTTATCAAATCTATGTAACTGCGAAAAAGCTTCGCTTCTCTCGTGTGTCCAACAACGCACGTGTGTTTTTTTTTTTGTTATAGGATTTTGTTATAGTGTTATGTTTTTTTTGTTATCTGTTCTACTTGTTGCTTTTCCTTTGATGTTATTATTTGTTCATTATTTTTCTACATTTTTTTACACATAATTTGAATTACTTTTTTAAGTTTGTGCTCATATGAGAGACATAAATTCTGATAGAAAAATAAATGCCACTCAATTGAAGGCAGAATCAGATGCTTTTACTCACGTCATTATCTTATCTCTTAAAAACAACAACGCCGTCAAATCGCATGATCTCGGTGACCAATTAATATCACCTTGACGCGAGATAGTCTTCCCTTCGAATTTTGTTTGCAATAGGTGTGTGTTAAGTGGCCCCGTCCTGTTGAAAGAACATGTCGTCAAAATCCATATCAGTAAATTCAGGCCAAAAGCAGTTGGTCTGCATGTCGCCATTCATGGTAACTGCGGTTCTAGCTGCATTTTCGAAGAAGAATGCCCCAAGGACATCGCCAGCCCAAAACTCGTACCAAACCGTGCACAGTTGTGGGTGCATGAGAAGCTCTTGGAGTGCTCTTGAATTCTACGTGCCTAAAATGCGGCAGTTCTACTTGTTGACGTGACCATCGAGATCAAAATGGGCTTCGTTATTGAAGTTGATATTTTTCGCAAAGTTTTGGTCAAATTGATAATGTTCCAACACCCAATCTGAGATCGTTTGACGCTGCACGTGATCTGTCGGCTTTAGTTCTTGAGTCAACTGGACCTTGTAAGCATGCTGCCCAATTCCTGACCACGATGACGAGTCGTTTTGCCATGACTATGCCCCTCTCCCTCTCCCTCCCCCTCCCCCTACCCCTACCCCTTTTTACATCCGAACGAGGGAACGGTAACAACCACTGCTCTTTGCGTTTACAACAGAGTCAGGGGTTTAAAATTTATTGATTAAATTGATCACAGTGTTGCAAGACGGTGCTATATGATGACGGAAAGGTATTTGCGGGTTTTGCGAACCATATCCGCAAAATTTTCAACATTTTTGTAGTGATATTTCACAATTTGCATGCATTATTCGACCGTAAATTTTTCCATGACTAAAGTTCCATGCTGGTTCTTGACATCTGTCATAGATTTAGTTCTGTACGCTTGTTACAAAAACATTCAGGCTTTTGGGAAATTCCTTAATATATTTCAACGTTCAACGTTCAAGTGATGCCCCCTTTAAATTTATTTATTTATTAATTTACGTCTCTGGATAATAGTCCTTACAGACTAAAACAACTATTAATAATAAAATATTACAATTAATAAACACAAAAAAGAAAACGAAATGGCCATTTCAGCCCTTGAAAGGACTTTGACCGAGTTTCTTATGATCAATTGTGTTGTGTGTGATTTCAAATGTTTGCACACAAATGATCGAGAACTGGACCTACATGTTTTACGCCGACTCCGAACGGCTTATGTTCTCAAGAAGCTTTTCATGTCAGTTTTTACTCTCTGAGGTTTGCCATTGTCTGCAGAGAGGTGACGGCCGAACAGAAAAACTAATTCAATTGAAAAAATTTTCTGTGCCAGATGGAGGATTCGAACCTGGGTTCTCTGGCGTAATAGTCACACACTCTACCCACTACGCCACGGCCGCCACTTTACAATTAATAAGTATAACAAATTAGTTTCTATTTAATAGTAGAGTAATAGTAGTTTTAAAAGTATTTTTCGGCATAGAGAAATCAAGTAAGTTATTATTATAGATACTGTTTAAAGCCGTAAGAACTCTATTTATTGGCTCATTAGTGGCATAATTAGTTCTATGGCAGCTGATGTAGATATAATTTGAATTTCGTAGTGACTTTTGTGGAATATTAAACGATATCAACTCAAGTAGTTTCTCACAAATAATGTTACCATTAATCAAATCATAAATGATCATAATACCATGCAATAATCTTCTATCCTCAAGAGAAGATAAGCCGATAAGTAAACGACGCGTCCTATATGAGGGAAAAGGTTCAGTAAAACTTAAAGAGCGCAAAGCAAACTTCAAGAATTTTTTTTGTACTTTTTCCAATCTAATAGAGATTGGAGAGAGAGAGCTTAAATTTAGACCAGAGTCAAAATTAACACCTAAGTCACGGATTTCTGTTAATCTAGCTAAGATTGTGTTATCAAAAGCATAATCAAATAAAATTGTAGAAACTATTTTACGATAAGAAACAACATAGCATTTACCAAGATTAAGTGATAATTTGTTTAGTTTGAACCAAGAGTAGACGTTTTCTAGATCAGACTGAAGAAGAGTAGCATACCCATGATTTTTTACTTTAAAGTAAACCTTAAAATCATCTGCGTACAATAAAAATTGTGCCGTATGGAAGCATTTAGAGATGACATTTATTAAAATAACAAACAGTAGTGGTCCAAGGATGCTACCTTGAGGAACCCCAGACACTGCTAAGAATGACGAAGATTTTTCATTGTCAATGGCAACGTATGAAACTCTATTATGTAGGTATGAGCCCAACCAAGAGAGAAACAGGGAATGAAAACCAACCTTGGCAAGCTTGAGCATTAAAATTTCCTGTGACAGTCTATCAAAAGCTTTGGAGATGTCAGAATAAATTACATCCAATTGGTGTCGATCTTCAATAGAAGAAATACAGGAATTTGTAAACAAACTAAGGTTAGTCGTAGTTGACCTACTGGAGACAAATAATTTAAATAAAAAATGCATTCAGATCCTATTAAATGGGAGAAATGCCTTACATGCGTGTGTGAAGTGAAATTATGAGATTTATTTAATAGTAAATTTATGGTTTTCATTCTTTATTTTACCTCTTTTCTAGTCTTTTACTCATTAAAATGTTTTTCCTAGTTATAAAACGGAGATTCACGGTGACTCGCAGTCAATCACCGTCACTAACGATCACTCACGGTCACTTACGGCCCCTCACGACGACTCAATGCTGCACACGGTATCTCACGGCGACTCACAGTCACTTACGGTGACTGAATATCACTCACGGTCACTCACGATCACTCACGGTCACTTACGGTCGTTCACGGCCACACACAGTCACTCACAACCACTCACGGTATCTCATGGACATTAACGGCGACTCACGGTAGCTCCCAAGATTTAAGATTACTCACATCGTGGTCACTCACTGTCGAGCACGATGATCCAAGGAAATACCTTACATGCGGTGTGTAAAGTGAAATTATGAGATTTATTTAATCTATCAGGCAATTCACAAGGTGTTGTGAAGTTGTATGTTTTATTGTCGTTTCTCATTTTCTCCCCTATTAGTAAAGAGGTTTTTTTGAAATGTTGGTAGTATGTTTTGCTTATAGTGGTTGTGTGATGTGTATGAAATTGGCGTGATCAGACCGGAAGTACGCCTACCTCTCATACAAAGTGATGTACAAAAAATAACTTCGTATGGGAGGTAGGCGTAGTTTTGGCTCGATCACGCCAATTTTATACATATCATACAACCACTATAAATAAAAAATAGAACCAAAAGTTCGAAGAAATATTTACTCCATGTTTGTGTGTAAATGTCTAGTATAAGATTTCTTTCAATTTATATAGAAAACATTTTTTACTGACAAAAAATGTACGGTTATTGATCGTTGTGCATTGTTGGTTGTATCGGATTCACGCATTTACACATTTCACACACAACCCGGGCGGCACCGAGTATTCATCTTTATTTACTTTATTTCAACTCTTTTCTAGTCTTTTGGCCATTAAAATTTCTTTCCTAGTTATAAAATGTGGAAAGACGTTGGAAAAAAAAGCAAAATATTTAATAGTTAATTTATATTTTTAAATTTTAAGTCACTATCACTAACAGTGCAACTCACGGCGGCTCAAGATAACTCACGGAGATTCACGGTTACTATCGGTGACTCACGGTCACGCATGGTAGCTTATGGTCACTCACGATCACTCACGGAAACTCACACGGTCACTTACGGTGACTCACTAACACCCACAATCACTCACGGCGACTCACGGCTCCTCACGGTCACTCACGTTGACTCACGGTGACTCGCGGCCACACATGGTAAATGTTTCGTTGATTCACGTGATTATTATAGCGTTATAATTGACTCAAGAATTAAACTTAAATTTTTAACTGTATAAATATCCAATGAAAAAGTCTTTAATATAAAATAGAAACATGTAGATATTTAACCATAATAAATCCAATTATTATAAGTTATCCCTAGTGTTCAGTTCGGAACTGTTACCTTCTGATCCACTTGCTTCATTTAATCAGGCTGCCTCTTGGGTAAATTTGAAATATTATAAATCCATAACGCGATAAGATTTTCATTTTATTGCCTACTGACATGGCCAGTCATAGGCGCAAAAAGGCGCATAACGAATTTCTTGTTACTTTAAGTAACTCCAACTCGAAAGCACGAACGTATAAACGAATACAAGAAGAAAATTTGCAGACGTTCAATAAACCGCCACGTCAAATGGTCACAAACTTATTGCCAACAGTGTTGTGCAAAAAAAAAAAAATAATGCAAAACATCATGAAGTTCAAATGAACATGATTTATACAACAGTACTTTAAACTAATAGAAAAGTATGCGAGTTCATTACTGAACGTTGATAATAATAATAAATTTTCAGTACCTTTCAAATATTTTCCAATTCCCTTTCAATGCCAACTATTAAAGCTTTCGTTGCTCTAAAAAGTAATCAAATTCTAAAATGTACTTTTTTAGTTCTTGCACAACACTGTGCGGCATGCATAGCTTTAAGTTCGTGGCCATAAAGATATGTTTTCCATATCTCGGCCAAGTATTTAGCATACACTGAGTGGGCCACATAAGTTCGCTACTCATTCGCGCGTCTTGGCACCACCGCTCGTCAATACAGCTGTAGAGCTGCCACACATAGTCGTCTAAGGGGCTGACTTCCGTTTCCGTGGCCATTCATAATGCGTTATGTACATGCAGCCAGGCCCACAATCATACCATTCAGCTCTCACTCACTCACACCAATATCAGGCAAAGGATTTCCGTTCCATGCCTTGTCGTCCTTCATGTTTGAGCAATATGGAAAATACTTTCAATTTTTTTCTGTTTTTTTTTTTGCACTTTTTTATAACAAGTACTTTTTATTCTTAACTATTGCTGCTCGAGCGCTTGGCCCACTACAGCACTTTGGTACATTGTTTAAATTGGTAAGCAGGTCGCCGCCACTAGGACTTCGACGAGCCTTTATTACGTTGCAACAAATCAGTTTCGACTGGACAACCGCGAACCACGCGACACTTAAGTAAAATAGCTTCAAGTGAAAGTGCAAAAATTTCATCAATTAAAAAATACATGCAAATAATAACTTGAACAATATTTACACAAAAAAAGGAATCCCTTCATTGGAATTTTTTCAGCATTTTTAATTGCATTAAGTTGTTTTAAAGCGTGCACTGCATAGCTTTTTCAAAAATTCCGCCAATTTTTTTTTGCTCTTTTAACGGTATTTTAACGTTTCATTCCGTGCTTCGCTTCAAGCAAAAATGATTCAAAAGAAAGGTAAACGCAAGAATTCCGTCGTCTTTCACATCGATTTGCCGCAGGAGTTCGCTGACGCAGAAAAGTTTTTGTACAGGTAAATTTTTCATAAAGATATCAAGATAAAATAAATAAATAATAAGATGAAATTAATTCTTTCTGCATACCAAATGTGTGATATTTAAAGTAAAGTTCAGCTATTTCTGGTACATGTTGCACTGTAAGAAAATAATTACATTGCTTAAAATGCTAAGTAAAATTTTCACTTGCTCAAACATTTTTTTATGTGAATTATAAAAAAAAAATTGAATATGACTGAAATACAGAGACTTATATTTGAATCTTAAAAACTAAAAATTTTTTAAAAACTATCAATTAAAGCTTGGGCTTATCCTGGGATAACCTATAGATGTAAAAACTAGTGATAATTTAATACTAGTAATCATGTAAAAGAAATTTTAAAACATTTAAGAGAAATGTGATCTCTATAAAGGGATGTATCATCAACGTATCATAATTTTTGAAATGTTTTTTAATAAAAGTTTTAGCCATTGATCTCAGAAATTTTTATTGTTAACACTTTTTTTATCATATAGATGTTCTCGAATTCAAGATAAGTAGTGCCAAGCTTATTATTTAAAATTTAAATTGATATTTCAATGCAAGAATCGTATATATTAATACGCAATCATCTAATGTTGTCGTACACTTTTTTAACGTACGATTTATTAATTTATATTAATTACCTAACAGGACCCAGTTGTACGCGGACGTTCCAGCCACCATGCTTTTTTATTTGTGGGCAGTTAAAGGGGGTGTGGCAAACATCCCGTAAACCATCTCGTGCTCGTAAACAATCTACTGCCAAAATTTCAGCGCAATCGGCCCAGAAGTTTTGGAGTATTAATGATTTCTGAAAAGTGGGCGTTATTAAAGTGCAACCACGCCCATTTTTATTTATTCATTTATTTATTTCTTAACCAAGCAAGGTATGATCTTAATTCTAGTCTTAACCTATGCTTAAACTATTTTTTTTTTTTTTTTTTTGGGTAACAATGTAGGCTTAGGTCGCCTACCCGGTTGACATGATTTTACCTACATGTCTAAGCAAAAGCTTTAGTGAACTTATGATTACAATTATAGGGCAGAGGAGGTTATGAGGACGGAAATAGGAGCTTGTAAAGATTTTTTTTTAAAGAGAATTTGGGTATGGATGGTGAGTAGCTAACGCTGATAATATTAAATTCTTTGCAGCACCTATTAATTGGCTCATTATTGGCGTATTTAGTATGGTGCTGATACTCGTATAACATTCGTGTGTGCCTAGTTTGTCTTGAGGATTCGTTGAATTTTATCTTATATGATATACAGGGTGTCCCGCAATTGAGTGCAACTATTTACGGAGGTGAAAGGTTATGTCGAGCTGAGCAAAAAATCGTATGTGAGGGAGGGTGGGGGGTCTATTTTCACATTCTTAGGAGCTACAGGACTTATTAATATTTCACGACTTTGGTTTACGTTATTGTTTCTAGCAGAAAAACTAACTTATATAAAAAAATATGTTTGACTTTTATACAAATCTGAACGGCTAACTTAAAAAGTGTATTACTTACGTCCTAGATTAGGTTTTTGCATACTTAGTTTTAACCACGCCCAATAAATCAACCAATAAATCAATAAAAATGCAATATTTCAGGCTGTTTCGATTGTTTGAGATTAAAATTTGGCGATTTAGTTTGTATGGTTACTTTCGACAATTGTACCAAAAATGGGTTTCCACGCCCACTTTTACCGTTCACAAATCAATGAAAATGAAATGAATATTTCAGACGGTTTTGGTCGTATAAGGCTGAAATTTGGTAATTACGTTTGTATGCTCACGGTCGGCAACTGCACTAAAATCGAGCTAGACCCAAATAAGTGACCTGGCTCTTATCCAATGTGTAGACTCGTTGCTCTTGCCCCTACAAATAATCTTCAATAAATCATTTAATCAAGGTGTTTGTCCTTCTTATTGGAAAACATCTCACCTCACACCAATATTCAAAAATGGTGATAAAAGGTCGATTGAAAGCTATAGGGGTATTGCCATTTTATCTGCTTTACCAAAACTGTTCCAAAAAATAAAATGCGAAACACTGACAGGTAGAATAAACCCATTACTCAATGTACACCGACATGGTTTCCGTAAAGGTAGATCAACTACCACAAATCTTATGGTTGTGGTTTCTGATGTCATAGGCAAAATGGAAAAAGGACATCGAGTTGATGCAATATACACTGACTTTAGTAAAGCTTTCTATCGCGTTGATCATAATATCCTAGCTTTCAAGCTGGAAAATGTAGGTATTTCTGGCTCTCTCCTAAATTGGCTTGAGTCTTATCTTCACGGTAGATCTCAATTTGTTAAATTTCAAGATATCCCATCTAAAGAGATTTCTGTCACATCCGGAGTGCTACAAAGAAGTCATCTTGGGCCACTTCTATTCAATATTTTTATATAAGACATATCCGATGTTTTCTCTGATATCCTTTATCTATTATATGCGAAAACGAAAAAAACGAAAATGGCCATTTCAGCCCTTGAAAGGACTTTGACCGAGCTTCTTATGATCAATTGTGTTGTGTGTGATGTGAAATGTTTTCACACAAATGATCGAGAACTGGACCTACATGTTTTACGCCGACTCCGAACGGCTTATGTTCTCAAGAAGCTTTTCATGGTAGTTTTTACTCTCTGTGGTTTGCCATTGTCTGCAGAGAGGTGACGGCCGAACAGAAAAATTAGTTCAATTGAAAAAATTTTCTGTGTCAGATGGGGGATTCGAACCTGGGTTATCTGGCGTAAGAGTCACACACTCTACCCACTACGCCACGGCCGCCACATCTATTGTATGCAGGTGATTTAAAAATGTACCATGTAATTAATTCTGCACCTGATGTAACGTTTTTACAATCGAAGCTACTTGCTTTAGAGCAGTGGTGCAATCAGAATAAACTATTTCTAAACGTGAACAAATGCTACTCAATAAATTTCTCCCGAAAAAGTCTCATCGTGAATAGCATTTACTTACTTAATGGTAAAGAACTTAAAAATGTTAATCATATCGTCGTTCTTGGCGTCGTTTTAGACAATAAATTGCGATTTAATCTTCATTATGATAAAATCCAGTAAATAAACAAGAGCCAGTAAACAACTCGGTTTCATAAAACGACGCGCAGAAGAGTTTTAAAATGTATGGGTTACCAAAACGTTATATTGTTCTTTAGTACGCCCACTTCTAATAGAATATGGATGCATTATTTGGAATCCTGCTTTCGATATACACTGTGAGAGACTGGAATCTATTCAAAAGCCTACAACCCCCGCGAATATAATATCCTACCATCCTATGAGTATAGGCTTAGCTTCCTTAATTTGATGCCTCTATCAACCAGAGAAAATTACTCACCTCAGGTCTTACATTTGACGTTCTCAACGGTGCTATTGACAGTGATTATACAGGGTGTCCCGCAGTTGAGTGCAACTATTTACGGAGCTGAAAGGTTATGTCGAGCTGAGCAAAAAATCGTATGAGAGGGGGGGGGGGTGTCTATTTTCACATTCTTAGGAGCTACAGGGTGAATTAATATTTCACGACTTTGATTCACGTTAGTGCTTCTAGCAGGAAAATTAACTTACACAAAACTTACTTTGATAGCTCATTTTAAAGGTAATGAAATCATTTTTCCAACGGTATATCAACAAACCCCATCAACTTAGTCTTTACCGAGCTTTGATCGTGTGAAGATGAAATCAATCGGTTGAAACTATCAAATTTCAACATTGAGTGCAAATTTCTCAGAATTTTGCCTAATAAATGAAATTTTTTTTAGATCAATTTTGTAATTTATTTAATTTTCTATTCAATGATACCAAAAACATAAACATAAATAAATTTTTAAGTTAGCCGTTCAGATTTGTATAAAAGTCAAACAAACAAACAAACAAACAAGCAAACAAACAAATAAACAAACAAACAGAAAACGGTTTTTATTAATATAAATAGATTAGTAAGGGATCTCAGGACTAGGAAGAGGTAGAATGGTGAATGAGGTATCGGATGAAAGGTCTGGCTGCACAATATGATTGGATTTTAAATTGGTGACCTTCGACTTGAAATATGAGCGTAAAAAGGGGCATTTATTAAATAAAAGCTAAACCGTAAGAGATGGAAGAACATAATGTAAGAGAGAGTTTTACACATTGATAAGATGTGCAAAAAATACTTCAGACATTTTTCACCTTCTCTTCCGGTTACCCTAGAATAAGCATTTTTATACCCGAACGCGTACTACGTAAGGTATAAAATAAAAGTATATTTTTAAAAAAAGGAAGATAAGTTCGAAAATGGGCCAAATCGGATCACGAGCTGAAAAAAAAAATTTCAATTATTACGCAAAGTTCTGAGAAATTTGCACTCAAAGTTGAAATTTGATAGTTTCAACCGATTGATTTCATCTTCACACGATCACAACTCGGTAACGGTTAAGTTGGTGGGGTTTGTTGATATACCGTTGGAAAGGTGATTTCATTGCCTTTACAATCAGCTATCAAAATAAGTTCTATGTAAGATCTTTTCTGCTAGAAAGCCGTGAAATATTAATTAACCCTGTAGCTCCTAAGAATGTGAAAATAGACCACCCCCTCCCATCGGATTTTTTGCTCAGCTCGACATAACCTTTCAGCTCCGTAAATAGTTGCACTTAATTGCGGGACACCCTGTATATGGAATTTGATGGCAATTTGACAGTCTGAACACTCTTCAAGCCATGAGTCAAGAAACAAGAAAGAAGTAACAGTCATTTTGGCGAATTTAAGTGCCAAAAGTACTATAAAATCAAGAACGAGAAAAAAAAAACAAAAATAAAAAAGCAATTGAAGTATATGTTCGCCGTTTGTGAAAAAATAGGCAGCTGTCACTACCACCTTGTTAATTGCATCATGATTTAAACTGTTTGTCAAATCGATTATTGAGAATAAATGTTTTTACATTTTTTTGTTCGACGTGTACAAAAAAAAAAAAAAATAATTAAAATTGTTGAAAAATTCTATTTACTGACTCTTTGATGCACAAATCGAACATCGATTGATTTGACTAATCGAATGTCACTTTGTTCAAAATAGTGTTTATGAATAGCACGCCTAGAAGGGATTATTATTTTGTTGATTATTTGTACGCTTCGCAATTCAGTTGAGCATCATCCCTAACTTGAAGCACTGCGTCCAAATGTCAAAAGCTTATTTTGCCAAAAAATAAATAATAAAACTTCTTTCATTGGAGCGGTGTTGTTTTTGATAACAGGAATCAGCAAACAAAAATTTGAAAAATCAATTTTGATTTCATTTTTAAAACTCAGGTAAAGACAATTTACTTTCGACGCATTGCCAAAATTGGAAATTCCAATAGGTCGGCGTTAGCGCATTTTATATTCGGGATGCTTCATACAAAACGTATTAACATGAGAAAATTTTGATAGCTAAACAATTTATCCTTAACTCTAAAAGCTTGTTCCATAAAGTAACCCGCCAAGAATAAGGGTTTTATACAAATATTTTTTTCATTTTGTTCGAGTAGAATAAGAGTAGTACAACTCTTTCTCTTGCTTTTCGAAATAGTACTTTCTAACTGCTTAAACTCAGCAAACCTTTAATTTTACCACCCAGCAACAATGTTCTGATCGGTGCTGTCATGTAAGGCGAGCAATAAATGAACATACGAGTATTTTGCTCGCTCTTCAAAGTACTCATCCGCTCGTGCTCTCACTGTTTTTTGACAGTTTTACATTGAAAGCTGCAACAGAAGACTGAGCTCGCCGAGCAGGCGAGCATCATGTAATATAGGCTTAATAAAATGGCTTAAAAATTATTTGTTGAAAATTATCGTTTCTTCCGTCGGAGAAAGTAGAGACTTACCTAAATGCTTGATTTTGTTTTAACTGTCATTTGCCAACTGCAAAAACTCAAATTTAGACTCAAACATTTTTCAGTGCAATGTTTTAAAAGCTTAAATACTCTCCTACTCTGACCATTGCACTTTGTTGATATATTTTTTGTATCATGTTTGTATGTGTTTTTGTTTATGGATGTAGTATAAATTCGGCCCATACACAGCTGATTTCATACACATTTTTACAACGCAACTGCAATACAATCAAAATTCTTCAATTAAAGGAGTTTCGTTTTGTTGACCTTGTCAATTGCCTACGTCTATAATTTTTATCGTTATACGGTAGATATTGTTAGCTAAGAACAACCACCTAAGCGACCATAGTTAACTAAATTGTGTTTGCTCGCCGTAGAGCTAACTGGTCGCTGGTCGGTCTTGAACCTAAAGTTGAGATTTTTCGGTATAATACATACAATTTCGTTTTTTTTTTTTTAATCTTTGTGAATAATCGGTTAAGTAATGTTTAAAAAACACTTTTCTGTTGTTGTAGTTATTTAACTATTGCTGTGCTTATACATTTTTACGTTGTTGACGTGCTTAGCATTAACCACTAACGTAATTTTCAAACCCCTCTCTCTTATCGTGTTAAATGTGTTGAAGCTTTGCGTGATTTTTACCATTTTTTAAGACATTTTAATAAACCATTCAGCTTGTACAACAAATTTCATGTAAAATTTTGAACTGTATATTTATTAAGAATGTTTAAAAAGTTTAAAATTGTTGACCTTGTTTGAATTTTACTATTTTTTTGGTGGATATGCTGCAAATAGAGTCATTGCTTGTTTCGTTTTTCACTTCCGTTCCAGCTGTCAAGTGGTTTTGTTGGAGTTGCTTTGTTTTAAAAAATACGAAAATCCGGCGGTTGTTTTTACTTACTTGACGATATAGTGCGGCTTCTAAACTTTTTTTTTATTGTCACTCGGAAATTAGTGTTGGTTAAAACGGTAACATTTTAAAATGCTAGAATTTTTTAATAATACGTGTTTCAATAATCAATGTGATTCTAAATAAATTGATTATAAAATAACCATGGATTGATATTGATGAGTGTTCTGTGGTAAACCTGTGTTTTTCTATAGTATTTTACATACGTTTTGTAAAAAGTATAATATTACTATTTAAAGAAAATAGAAATTTTATAATTGCAACCCAATTTTACGGTTAGTGCGAGAAGAGGTATACATTTTTCCTGTCACTAATAACACTATAGGAACATACTAACTTGTTTTTAAAAACAACTAATTAAAAAACTAATTTAAAATAAACTTGTATATAAACTACTTCGAATTATATTAAGGCGGCATCCACTGCAATTCTAAATAGTTTTTATTGCATTATATATGAAGTAATTGAAATACTACTTAAAAACAAGTGATTGATAAACTACTTTGCATTGATTTTGATTTGATTTTGACATCTGATTTTGACATCTTTTAATTGCAAATTTTTATTAGATTACAAGTTTATATATATTTAACCATGTTATTTCATTAAATATTATTAATTTTAGACCATCAGTAATAGTTTTCAATTGGTTATTTTAAGTAATTAAAAAAATAGTTTAAATATAACTAATTTAACAAGTAGTTGAAAATATATGCAGACGAAAGTCAATTGACTTATTTAGCGGACAACACCATACAAAATATGTTAGTTCGTTCTATGGAAAAAAGTCCGAATTTCAACTAGTTGTGGTTGACAAAAAACTACTTTATCAACTACTTTTAAATTAGTTGATTTTCCTACAGGGAACATATACAGCCGTGGACACATAAATAGCACAAAAATACATGCAGGGCGTTTCACATAAATTTAAATAAAAAAAATAGAAGAAAACAAGAATTCATTTCATGATATTTGAGTTGAAACATTAAAAACTTAAAATCAGTAGTAACTTTGTAATTACGAATTAAAAATTAGAAAATTAATGAAAAATCTGAAATTGTTCCTCAGCTGAGCTGGACGTATAAATAGCAGAATTTGGATTCTGATAAAAAGACATAGTGATTTAATTTTATTTTACAATGATCTTACAAATATGCTTACTAGTACTTGGTACTGTATCCCGAATTGTCTAAAACAGCCCAACATCTTCGTCCCATACTCTCCACAAGCTTCCTGACCCTATTCTTCGGAATAGAGTACCAAGCTTTCTTAATTCCACTCTATAACTCATCTTTATATCGATAATTTTGGTTGCTTAAACCAAACCTTCACATCATTCCATAAATTTTCTATGGGATTAAGGTCTGGGCTTTGAGCCGGCCAATTCAAAATATTTATTTTTTCCTTTTTTAGCCAATGAATCACAACCTTTGCTGTGCGTTTTGGATCATTATCGTGCATAAAAGTTCACCTAATAGGCATGTTCTCAAATACAAATGGTTCCATCTGGTTATTAAGAATATCTAAATATATATTTTTGTCCATTATTCCTGGTATACGAAAAATTGGCCCAACGCCGTGCCAGGAATAAGCCATTAAAGTTCTTCCTCCATGCTTTAATGATTTTTTTGTATACTTCGGATTCAACTCTTGGCGTTTGGGGCGCCGAACAAAAGTTTTTCCATCTGGTTCAATCCTATTAAATTTAATTTCGTCAGTCCAGAGCACGTTCTTCCAAAATTAGTCTTCTTTATTGCATGGGCCCTTCCAAACGCTAAACGATCCTTTAAATTTTTTTTTGTTAAGAGCGGCTTTCTTCGGCTAATGCGTCCATAAAGATTAGCTTCTCCTAGATACTAGTTTTCTTGCAACATTAAGGTTATCTTCTTTATTTATTTCTCTCATAATTTGCTTTGCGGACTTGAAAGGATAAGCCTTACTTTTGCGAGCTATGAGTCTATCAGTAGTTATTCTCGAAATTATTTGAACCATTTGATGTAAACAGCTTGAGTGCATTATTGACCATTTTTCGCGAAATTTTGATAATATCCGTGATTTCAGATGGTGTGTTGCTTATTCGCTTAGTTCGTGAATTATAGACTTTTTTCCGGGGTGCAATGTTTGCTACGACCAATTTTATTTAGAGTCGGCGAAATTACCCGAATAATACTTTAAAATTTTTACAAACACCCGATTTTGTTAACTTTTATTCACCAACTAACATGCGTGCTATTTATATGACCACAGCAGTTCGTACATGCCTATCAGAGAACTGCAAAACTCACATAAAAATATTCGTAATCAACACTGTAAAAATCATGCCTCTGCGTTCAATCGATCAGACTTGATCGAATGCATACACTCGCTGTTGAGTTAAATTCAATCTAACCATGTGCTTCGTGTTGGCTCAGTGATTTTAATCAACGGACGTCTTCGGATACATATTTCATGCTTGTTCGTTGGGCTCAACAACGATTATTTTCATCAAGAATGAAACTCAAAAAGCAAAAATCAACTCGTATGAGCTTGTTCATGTGCAGACAGAAATAGAGAGAAAAAGAGAACAAGAAGAAGAAGGGTGAAGTTTTTATAACGATTAACTGCAAGGTTGATTTATAAGGTTGTCGCAGGGCTGATCGCACTCTCTTCTCAGTACCCATAATTGTCAAAACCAGCCAATTTTGCGAATGACTACGAAAGAACAACTGATGATAATAGAGAGCACTTGCAGATTTTCTATGAGCTGTCAACTTCGATTTGACAATTATAGGTACTCGCTCTCTCCCTTGCGACAACCTTATAAATCAACCTTGATTAACTGCAAACAACTAAATTTAACTATTTCTTTGAGTTTTCTCATTTACGAAACACATATCCGTATACACTTCAACGCCAATACATGTGAATTCAATCCGTCAATCAGCTCACACAAACGATGCCTTCAGCAGTATCATTTTATTTTATTCAACCCCAACACTCGTTCACTCTGAAGGCCCTTATAGACGAGCAACTAATCGCAAAACTGATTGAAAAACTGGTTGATGGTTTTACCTACAGACGCATGGACCAATTTTTACATTCCAGTACAAAAACTTTTTCTTCTTGAAAACATTGCGCATATTATATTGATAATGAATGCAAATAATTTTTTTTATTATGAATCTTACGTTTAGTTGTTGATTTTGCTACAAGCACATCATCAGTTGAAGAACTGGTTGATGTGAATCGCAAAAAATCAAAATTTTTTAATTTTTGCCAACTGATTGATAAACTGGTTGAAAAACTGAAAATGACACCTCAACTCATCTACACACGACTTGTTTTGAACAACCAGCTACCAGTTTATCAACCAGTTTTGCGATTAGTTGCTCGTCTATAGGGCCCTTGACACAAAAGACGCGTTCGCCAGCAGTGTGCTGATTTTATTCAACGCTGAACTTTGTTGAATGAGTTGAGTTGAGTAAGAATTCCAGTGGATTATTTAATCAAGCAAAAAGTGAGTTTTGCAGTTCTCTGATGCCTATACAGAAAGAGATAGCCTGAGCAAATAAAAGTAAGTAACGGTACATCTCTCTCGGAGTTTTAAACAACGTAACACTGGAGTCTAAAAAAATTATAACTACAGTTAATGAATGCATTATTAGGTTCAAACTAAACGTTTAAAAAATATGTTGACATTTGTGATATTTATGTGTCCATGACTGTACACAAAGTTGTTTTTTTTAATAGATTTAACTTTATGTACACTTAAAATATTACGTATATAACTTCAATGCAGTTTTATATCGTTTTTTGAAGTCAGTCTTGCATTGATTTGAAAACGGCACAATGCTGGAATAGTAACAAATGCAGCGTTGAGTCTTAAATTTGTTTTGTTTTTAGAATTGTGAATTTTCATTTAAATGACAAAATTTCATAGAATTCACATGTAGTTTATATCACTTACTTACTTACTTAGGTGGCGCTACAACCTTAAATCGGTTTTAGAAGAATCTGTGAGAGCCATTTTCGTTCTGTGCTTGCTTGCACCCGTTGAAAGCTCGAAATTTCATCAGGTTGCCCTCCACTTGGTCTTTCCAATGATACAATAATTTACAATGTAGCCTTGACAACTACCTTCTCACGAGCGGCGATCGGGAGTTGTCAAATCAATACAAAGTTTAACTTGTCATCTGTTTTGCTGCTTCTTCGTTTTCTCTTTTTCAATGTGTTTTTGACAACTAAAAATCGCCAACAGAACTGTCACTCCTACCTTGTAAATCATTATACCATGTGTTGGGCTATGTCAATGTCGGCGTAGAGCTCATACAGCTCATTGTTCCATCGTATTCGGTACTTCGGGCCAATTAATGCAGATTGGCCCGTACATCTTGCGATGTATCTTTCTTTCGAATGCTCCCAAAGCCAGAACTGCTCAGCGTCCAGTTTTGTGCTATATAATAACAAGACAGGCATGATAAACGACTTTTAGAGCCAGCATTTTGTTCGTCGAGAGAGAGGTGTGCCTTTCAATTGCATACTGAGCCCAAAGTAACACCTGTTCGCAAGAGTTATTCTTTGTTTGATATTAAAAATAACTAGTATAGCTTGTGGTCGAAATTTGATCATATCAATATCGATTATTATTTTCCTTTTTTTTCTGAACGCACCAATCCATAGCCTGAACAGAATGAACGGCGTCAGCGGTGCTCTTTGCCGCAGCGTCATCTTATAATAAACCACCAAGATTGAACAAAATAAACAATTATAAATGTCTTTGCTGGTGTTATATCCTCTCTTTGTCGTGTTAACATCATAAAATTCGTCAAGATATGAGAATATGGCTTTTATATTTTGAAAATTGGCGTTTGTCGCATGTTGCAGTCATTGTGTTCAGGCTGTAAGAGGTTTTTTGACGCTGACGCGATGGCAAATTCATTCTGTTCAGGCTACCGGTGTGTTCGAATAGAAAGAAGTTGCACGGAAGCAACAACAATACCGATACACAGCTCTTTTTAAATGCTGCGTCACTCTCGCATTTCACTCTTGTTCGTGTATGCCAAGGTTTATTAATACAGGTTAAGTCACTTGAGAGAAGCTCGGTCGAACTGTCATAATGGATAAAAGGAAATCAAGAAAAAAAAACCTGAATCTGTACAATTTTTAGCTAACAGCTACTTTGATAGTTCGAGCAAAGGCAGAAAAGAGTGCTTTTCTCTCAAGTGACTTAACCTATATTAATGAACATTGGTGTATGCCATGATACAATAATAAGGTAGGTTAAGGAGATTCACCATACCGACCTGGAATGTCAAAATTATAAAATACTGTGCTGTCGTATCTTATAAAATATCCACGAAAAATACGCGATTGTTCTTTGCATTTTTGATGAATGTCTTAGCTGTGGCGGCAAGACTTAGATCTTCGGCAATTCGTCAAAAATTGGAATAAGTAACACATTCAACGCGATAATTTTGAAAAAATATCACTTTGTTTCCTTTTTTCAGACAATTTTTTATATTTTTTTTTTTTTTTGTTAATGCTCTATATACTTTAATATTGATATTTCGCTTTGACGTTCGCTTCGAAAGTAAAGTTATTAAATGTAGTCACTGGCAATCGGGAATGAACATTATTTTATTATTAAAAAAATTTTGAAGTTTTTCTGGGGTTTTTCTGTTCGCCATTTACGCATAGGCCATTCGCTTTAAAATCGTTATGATACAGCAGTTCTTGTAATTTGTGAATATATTAAGTAAATATATATTTATAGTCAATTAAGAAATTTTTAGTAATGTCAGAAAGAAGTTCTGCCATCTTTCATACAAAGTCATCTTCATCATCTTCTTTCATACAACCAGCAAATTAAATAAAAAGATTATAAAGATGAAATAAAAACAAAGTGTCAATTTTTAAACTCTAATTTTTGATTTATGTTCAACAGTTTCTGCGTCAAACGGCAATAAAAATTTTGAATATGAAATAAAGAACACAAAAACTAAACTAAAACTAATATGCAAAGCTACAACATAAACAAAGCTTTAAAATCACAAGACAGCGATTTATTGCATTGTAAATACATTTGTCCATATATGTCAAATTTTCAAAAATCATATGGAAAAATCTAGCAACGTACTTATTAGTTTCATAACTCGTGTTCATATCATTTCTCCAATTAATCACTTTAAATTTTATTCAAATCAATTTTGATTATAAATTTAAAAACCCACAAGCACGAATGTCGCAGCTAATTGCAATAAGTGCAAATTTCGAACTTCATAAATCAAAACACAGCTCTTGGTTTTGATTTGAATTAATTTGCACGCTTTGAAGAACCGCACCCTGGTGCATTATGAATATGCATGCACGTTATGCATCCGGAAATGATGAAGTTTCCAAGCGGACATGCAACTTTTAGGCTTGTCATAAAACAAAAACAAAAAAAAAATACTGCATACTTTGAGGAAACTAACGAGCAAAAACAAAACTTTCAAGATAACAACGCTTAAAACCATGTGCAAGGATATGTCAGGTAGAATAATAGTTTTTGCACTGATGATTATCACGACGTTTGCTGCTTCAATAAACGACTTCCGTTGGTTTTTGTTGCCCTTTTCTTGTTATTGTTTTATTTTATCGTAATAATTAGTGGCGCACTCACACAGTTCGTTGTAAAGTTATTGGTTTTTTCACTTTGACAATCGTAATATATGCAAATGAAATTGACTCACATGGCAAGCAATAAAATTTCCGTCCGCTTTTAAGAAATTTCCGGTTTTTCCACTGTCAGCTGTGCGCAGTATTATAGAGCTTTCAATGTATTTGACGTTTATGCAACGCCTTTGATGACCTTTAGTTTTGAGCAGTGACATTGGCCAAAGCTGCCATCAACTTTGGTTGCGCCTGTCAGGGATTCGCTTTATCTCTGCCATTGTCGATGTTCTTCCTGTATCCTTCATATTTTTGGCCATGTGCTACGATTTGTTGACTATTATTAAATTTGATGTTAATGCTAATTTGTGGTATGTACTTAAAATTTTGTTTCCCTCTGTATGGCGCAATAATTGTGGGTCAAATATTTTTTGTACTTTTTTTGCACCGTCACTTATTATCTTTATGGTAATCTTACACCTTAGGTATTTACTACTTTTCGTTTTCTTTTTGCTGTTTTGCTTTATTGTTTTGTTATTTTTTACCTTCATAAATCATACAAATTGCCCAGTGGCACTACCACATATTGGCATTTTGTCAAGGTCATGCTGGGGGAGGCCAATGAGGTCAGATGAGTGTACTCCATCGTTTGAAAACAAAGTAATTGTTTTTTATGCGGTTTTTTTTCCTTTCTCTAGGTACTTAAAGTAGTGATGACCTTTTTAATTTCTAATTTAATGTTGCATTTTGTTCAATAAACTGCGTAGAAGATGTTTTGTTTATTAACATTTGTTTTGCAAATGATATCGTATCTTTGTTTGGACAAAAAAAGTCATAGTACCTTAAATTGGTTCAATTTTTTGGTAAGAATGTTTGCTCATTAGTTTGCATAGTTGGCATAGTGGCTTAACCGATTTGTGAGTGGCCAAGACGAAGTAGAAGACGATCCTCGTGTTCGACACGAGTGATAGAGTGATAGAGTACACTGAGGTTGCAATCGTTTGTAATGTATTCTTCCGACCATATTCTGCATAGAAGCTCGTGAATGCATTTAAATAGAGCTTCGCCTCCGTTCTTAAACAGTTCAGCAGGTAGACCATCGGCTCCCGCGGCTTTGTTGTTCCTAAGCCGTGTTATTGCTGTCAAGACTTCATTATAGTCGGGTAGCGGAACTTTAACGCTGTCATCCATAATTGGGGTTTCCGGGATATCATCTCTATAGACGTGATTGTTGTCATCATCACCATTCAGAAGACTAGAGAAGTGTTCCCTCCATAACGTCAGTGTACCCTGGATATCTGTCACTAGATTCCCGTTTTGATCCTTGCAGAAAGAGGCCCTGGTTTTAGAGCCATCGGCCAGGCGTCTTATCTTTTCGAAAAACTTTCGGGCCTCGTTCCTGTCGCCATACATCTCAATCTTCTCACACTCGCGCCTTTCTGCCTCTCTTTTTTCCGCCTGAAAAGATGTCTCTCGTTCCTCCTCTTCTCTCTGTATCACTCCTTAGCACCACGCGTTACATCCTTAGTCGTGCCACTGGTTTCGGCGGGGACGGTGGTAGCCAATAACCTCTTCGGCAGCCGTAAGCAGAGAGTGGGAGATGTGTGCCCACTGCGCGCATATATCGTCGATCGGAGGAGTTCTTTCTTGAAGCAGGAGTGAGAGTCGAGTGGCGAAGGCTTCGGCTGTCCATTTTGACTGCAGCTTGACGAAGTCTAGCTTTCTCTGTGTAGGATTGCGCGCATTCTTTGCAGCGCACAGACGTGTACGGATCTTAGCTGCGAAAAGATGATGATCCGAGCCTATATTAGCACCACGAGCCAGTCAATCAACACGTGATAAATTTGGTTGCGCGTTTTTTGGTCAAGGGACAACCAGGTGGCCTTATGAATATTGATATGCTTGAATCTAGTGCTACTTACAACCAAGTTTCGTGCTGCGGCGAAGTCAATCAGCCTCATTCCGTTATCGGATGTGTTGTCGTGGAAGCTGAACTTTCCGACTGTTGGACCAAAGATGTTTTCTTTGCCCACCTTAGCGTTGAAGTCACCAAGCACAACTTTTGTGTCGTGACGGGGGCAGCGATCGTAAGCGTATTTAAGGCGCTTGTAGAAAGTATATAATATGTATCTTTGCACACATATTAAGCTTATATGAACGAATTCAGCCTTATGCGGATTATGGCAAGTCGTTCGTTCACAGGAGTGTACTGCAGGACGTGATGCCGTAATCTCTTGCCAACTACAAATCCGCACCCAAACTCGTGCTTCTCTCTGTAGCATGGCCGCTGTAGTAGATATCACAGGATGCTTGCCGAGAGCAACCCTGTCCCTTCCATTGCATTTCTTGGATTGCAGTGATGTCAGCTTTGTATCTTTCCAAGATATCAATCAGTTGGATAGAGGCACCATCCCAATTAAGAGTTCGAACATTCCAGGTGCATATCCGTAAATCATTATCAGTTTTTCGTTTGCGGTGGTTGTCATCAGATTTGGGGATCATTTTTCTCATATTTCTTTTGTAACTTTTCATTGAAATGGGTTTTTTACGTGGTGGTCTTTAAGCCCGACGCATAAAATATTTAAGGCTAGGAGACCCGCCGCTCAAATTAGCCGTCAAACTGACGGATGCCAGTTTGCCGTTGCCCAGGGAACACCACGTGGAGGTCTGAGTCAACTTGGGATGATTTCGACATGGATAATGCTGGCCTCGATAGGTTGAGGCGGTCAGACACGTTGCCATGTGAAGGTTCGCCCCCTGTTCCCCCTGAATTGTGGAAAAAGATGTTTCAAAAATTGAATTTTAGGTTTGAGATAAATCAAACGCTTGTCAAAATATTTTGAGAGAGGCAGAGCCAACTGTTGGTTAGTGTAAAATCAATTATTATTTCGTTGGCTTTATTATTTTTAATAATTTAATAATAAAGTGGTAGTGCTTCAACCACAGCTCTATGTAGGAAACTAGACGCCCTTTCACCCTAGTTGGTCATTCAATGGGTGGCGCCATTGCAGTGCTGTTTTCCATAGTTTATGCACATTTATATTAAATACAGCGAGTCGAAATCTTAGCCGCTAGTACTCTTTCTCTAGCTTTAGTAATAATAGTTTATTATTGTAATTAATGATAATAAATAAATAAATATTAAATACTCGTAAATTGTTAAAAATGAACAAAAAACACAAATTTCACAAACTTCGTTTTGCTAATAGGTTTTGCTTAAAATTACCCATCACCTGTTTTTGACAGATCTAGGCACATTTTTGGAGAGAGAGATACGCTACCAAATAGAATGAGAAAATACGCTACCACCTTGTTTCTCGCACCATGCTCAAATCAAAGAATTGTCAACAATACCCCAAGTGGTAAGAATTACAACTAAAAATATTTAAACACGTCTATTTTGAACGAATAAAACATGGGTACTTTAAAAGATTACGATCCAACAACATTAGATTTGAAATTTATATCTTGGGTTTTCATTCTTTTGATAAAAATTTGTGATTACTTTTAGTGTGAGTCACTTAAATTGTGTCCTATTCCTCTTTTTGCTACGATAATTTTGGGGGAAAGGGGGTTTAAACCCCAAAAATCCCCCCTTTGGTTGTGCTACTGACTAGTAGAATCAATTGGTTCGATTCAGCAAAAAGCTCAACATATTGCTCTTCAGGTGTTGTTTGGACCGAGTGACAGCCAAACCGAGTTGTGGGCATTTTTAATAGCCAGCTACAACGATTTCGCCATCAGGGAACACCCCTAAAATGTGCGATATCGCATCAGAGAGAGAGTTTAGTTTGTTAAAAGTAGGCTACCTCCCTAAATTCGGACTTCTATAAACGTAGCAGAAATGTAGCAAGTGCGAGCGGACCCTGAACCTAATTCACAAAAAAAACCTTAATTCCGGATCGGTTAGGTCTAGACCACCCTGGCACTGATACGCTACATCCGAACGTATGAAAAGAGCGATGCCCCTATACGTTGCTGACGTTGACGCAAATTCATAACTTTTACCCAGAGTCTTGCACGAACGTCCGTAGAAGAAAATAAAAATATTTTGTTCGTTCGTTCGTAAAGAAACAAAATCAATATTTTGTTCATTCGTGGAAAATAGATGTTCGTTCGTTCGTAAAAATAGGCAGGCGTAAAAAATAGGCATTCGTTTGTAGAAAATAGTTGTTCGTTTGAGGAAAATAGTCCTTCGTTCGTTCGTTCGTCCGTAAAAAATAGAAATGAAAATTTTTTTTATTCGTTCGTTCGTATAATTTTTTCTACGAACGAACGAACGAACAAATAAAAATATTATGTTCGGGCAATGCTCTACTTTTACCCCTACCAAAAAGTGTTTAACGCGCCTACACACCAACGATAAGCAAGACACGAAGAGCAATAGATTTTTGAGTGGAATAATGTAGTGCTTTTTGTGTATTCCTGATCGTTAGTGTGCTGATTCGTGTTACAAAATGAAGCGGTTAAAGTAGAGGCCTTCCTTCAATTTTTAATAAGATATTGCCTATAAAAT